>JAULBY010013469.1:0-22476 GCA_032358315.1 Ophiocytium majus | reverse complement strand
CAGCGCCAAGACCAAATTACTTTACCCCCCCCCCCCCAGTGAGCAGCTGGCAGCTTCGAAGTAACTGTACCCCCCCCTTGTTTTGGCCAAATCAAATAACTTGACCCGGTAAAACTACTTCGGTACTAGACGGTACTGTAGTTTACTGCATTCAAATACGGCAGCCGGGAAAGGGGGGAAGAGCTCGCGACAGCCGCCACACACACGCCTGCGCACGTACGCAAACCCGACGGCAACTCCAAGACCTATCGCAGCCGCCAGTGTGCCCCTGAGCTGTCGTGCCGGTTCAGGCGCTACCGTCGCCCCTCATACCTGGCAACAATCGTTTCCCCCCTTCCTAATGGGGGTGTTTTTTTCCTGAGGGTGTGCTGCTTAGGTTGAATGTAGAGAATAACATACGTCAATGCTTTGATGCTGTCACTCGCCTTGTTGGACGGCACGGCGCACAGAGGGCGCGCTGTGGGCGGAGCCGACCCTCGAGCCAGCACCGGCAGCCCGCCAGTGAAGAAGCCGTGTGCCCCCGATACAGCTGTGCAGAGCATGGTCACCTTGCACAGTGTCAGAGCCATCTTTCACCTGTGTAGGCACGGCGAGAGACGCGAGAGGGGGGGAGTGCAATGGTCCATTGTGGCGCTCAAGGCACAAGGCCCGCCATTGCCGCAGGCCTGATAAATTCGCGGGCAGAGAGGGGATCCCGGGAGTTGCCTATTTTCTCAAATTTTTCTGAGCCAAGGGGGGAAGTTTGATCGGACGTCCACTTCGTTCCCATACGTGCACACGTCCCCACAGTGCGATCTTCGCAGATCGCAGTGCTATGATCACACACCACTCCGCCGCCGTGCCTCAGTGCAGCCCAGATCTGCAGGAGACGCCATGAACCGTGGGCGGGGCAGAGGGTCATGGGGGGAGGCTGCCGCAGGTGGCGGCAGCCGCAGGCGGCGGCCTGTCCCAGGTGCCGACGCCGAGGATAGAGGAGACTGGCAGCAGCCACAGCACCACACACCGCAGCAGCACGAGGGGGAGGTTGGGGGAGGAGGCGGCAGCAGCGGCCGCGGCGGCGGCGGCGGCGGCAGTGGCTATGAGCCACAGCGAAGTTATGGTGACGGGGGTAAGATGCAACAGAGGCCGCGGTATGAGGATCGAAGGGGCCAGGGGGGCGACGGTTATGGCCGGCAACACCAGCATCAACATCACCAGCAGCAACCGTACGATGAGCGGCCAGCGGCGTCGCGGCCAGGTGGCGACCGCTATGGGCCGGGCGACCGCCCCCCTCAGGATGAGAGGATGCGCCGTACCAATGGCTACGATGAAGAGTTTGGCCGGGAGCCTCAGGTGCCTGTTATGCGTGAGCTGTGGGAGGACACTCGCGGCAGGAGCCCCGGGCGCGGTGGCAGAGGCAGGGGGAGAGGAGGCGGCCGCTGGCAGCAGCATGGGCCTGGATACGAGCAACAGGGACAGCAGCAGCAGCAGCGGCCACAGGAGCCGGTGAGGCTGGAACAGGGCAAGGTTGTGACGATCCGCGAGCAGTTCGGCTTCCTCCGCTGCACAGAGCGCTCTGGAGACCTGTTCTTCCACCTGAGCGAGGCGCCTAGGGATGTGCAGGTGGGAGATGAGTTCGAGTTTGTGGTGGGCACCAACGACCGCTCCCGCAGGGAGTGCGCACAACGCCTGGAGAGGTTGGAGCCTGGGACCGTGCAGGTGAGCTGCCATTTCGATGCACTCTGTCTGTGCTGGGATCACGGATGTGGACGGAGCTGGCCAAGTTCAACGGTTGTATTTGCCGGGCTTGGACGTTGCATCCACAAGAACGATTATGGCTGCATGCTTGTGGTTGCAACATCACTCATTAACTTGTGCACACGCGCTTGCTTTTGCGCATGGGGTCCAAGCATTCGCGCCTTTCACACAAACACTTGTGATAGCAGTCAAACTAACGTTGCGCACATATCTGTGCTGGCAATGATTGGCATGCAGTTTGAGCGGGACGTGCCCGGCCTGTGGACGGGCCTTGTGGATCGTGACATCCGCGTGCCTGGCGGACCCAGCGCATACTTCAGCCGCAAGGCGCACGCACAGAGCTTTGACTACAAGCGCGTTGAGAGTGCGCAAGATGGGCTGATCAAGATCACGGGGCGCACAGCAGCGGGGCAAACTGATGGCGAGGGTGGTGTTGAAGGTGCCAGCAATGGCACTGGCGAGGAAGAGGAGCAGCTGGTGGAGGGCATCGTGAACCGAATGGCCAGCTTTGCACTCGCAAGCGTGCTGCCGGTGCCGAGTGCGGACGGCAAGGGCCAGGTGGAGATGCTGCTGTCGCGAGGTGACGAAGTGGAGCTACAGGCAAGTCATGACATTTTTTTGTTTTTAATACAGATTCATATTCGCAGCGTTTCATGCTGCGAGCATGGCATAGCGGATGGCTGCTGCCATAGCTGCTGTAGCTGCCCCGATACTGCTGGGCAGCATGTTTGGAACGGAAAACAGTTCGTGGCTCACAGCACCCATGCGTAAACATCCTGCTAGCAGGTGTGCATGGCATTGAGCACTTTTGGGTGGTTGGCTCTGCAGCCCAAACATGGTCCACAGCATCAGGCATCTTGTGCGGCGGCAAGTTGATGTACTCGGTGGCTGGTGCATGCAGGTGCTGGAGGACAAGGTGACTGGGCGCCTCAAGGCCATCTCGGTGCGGCTGGTGGTCTCTGTGCGGCAAAAGCGGGAGCAGGAAGAGCTCACACGCCTTAGGGATGCCAATGCACCCCGTGAGGTGAGCAGCAGCAGCCACATCATTTGTTGTTCACCTGGCCTCTGAGCTGGTACTGGTGTACAATGTGTAGCGCTTGTATGGTCAACAATGTTGTCTGGATTCAGAACGGTCGTGCTTTGTAGCATGCATCGTCATACGTGAGTATGGCGTTAGCATCAGGCGTTTGCCGGCACAATGGCTACTGTAGTGCCTCCGCCTACGTCATGCGTCATCATACACTGTTATACCGGCGCCACGTGCTGCAGCTTTTGCATTCACTTTTGGTGCACGCCACACACGCAAAGTATGCCACTAGAATGCTGATTGTTGGTATTTCCCCATTGCTGGTTTGCTGCCGTGCACTATGTGGCGCTCAAAACTCACCAGCTTGGTGAGATCAGGCGCATCCACGGGGAGTATGGCTTCATTCAGGGTGTGGAAAGGCCTGAGCAGGTATGCCCAGTTGGTGCTGTCTTGACTCTTGTGTGTACGGGCACAGATGTGCCATGTTGGCAGCTTGTGACATCAGCTGGATTATGTGGCTGCATCCCTGGTTGTTGTGTCTTGTGCCAAGCCGCATGTAATGTATCATGAGAGAGATTATGTACGTGCAGCCACGCAGCATGCCATGCCCGGGATGCCACTGTGCGCAAGGGTTGACATACAACACCTGCTGCCGCTGCATGCAGCAACAATCACTCCCTGACAAGTGGCATCCTTGCCCCTCCCACCGCTGTGGTGCAGCTGTACTTCACAGTTGGTGGCGTGATGCTGCCGCCCACTTTGGAGGAGGAGCGGGAGGCAGCGGGCGAGCATGCGGCGCCTAGGTACGACGCCAGCCAGGTCAAGGAGGGAGCGGCGGTGGAGTTCTGGCCCACGTCACAAAATGACAGAGAGGTGCGATGCAACGAAAAAATGGTGGCAGCGACATTGTAGTACTTGGTGGGCTGCTAAGAATGCACGTGCTTCAGGTGTCTAGCAAGCTTGCCCACACCTCATAGTGTGGTGCACAGGTGTACCATGCATTGCCACTTGTGTGTAAAGTACATGCAGCCACCATCCTACAACACTCCATGCTACCCAGCTTGCAGAGTCAGTCACTGAAAAAGCCTTGGCGGTGCACCTGCCGCAGGGGAGGCGCTCATGGCGTGCGGTGGGAGTACGGCTGCTGCGACCAGGTGCCGCAACGGCAGAGACGCCGCTTGCACAGGGTGTGCGCGGCGTTGTGGTGCGCCCGCCAACCTTCTCGAAGGACCCACGCCCTGGCGCAGCACAGTTTCAGCTGGAGACAAACGGTGACGGCGAGGATGGTCAGGCTGCACCAGAGGCTGCAGCAGGAGGCGGTGCCACAACGGCATCGTTCATGGGCAAGGATGTGCTGCCAGGGCTGGGCGTGCCGGGAGACGGCAGCGAACCTAAACCAGAGACAGGAGAGGGTGTGGTGCGGGTGGAGGTGGGAGACGAGGTGGTTGCGGACCTGGTCAAGGTGTGCCTGTCTGGGCAGGTGCGCGCCAAGAACATCAGGGTGGCCAAACTCAAAGGTGAGCGGCACTAGCGCTGCCACCCATTATGCTAGGCGAGCTCGCGTCAGTCTTCCGGATCAGTATGGTGGTGAGCTTGTGCTATGCGAGTTGCAGGTGGGCTTGCTAGTGACTGCAAGTGCCAACAGCGCATTTGCAAGCAGTGAACCAGCCACTGATGGTAGCAACCCCTGTGTGCACTTGCAGGCCCACGCATGGAGGGCATTGTGGCCAACTTGCGTGATCGCGAGGGCTTTGGCTTCATCAAGCCTTCACACAACAGCCAGGGCGGCCCCAACGGCAGCAACGTCTTCTTCCACGTTGGCGACGTGTTCAGCGGAGCCTCAGAGCTGCTTGAGAGCGTAGAGGTGCGCTACACACTGGTGCGGACCGACAGGGCCGCCGACAACAAGCCCAGGGCATCTCAGGTAGGTCAGCGATGGCGCAAAGTGGACAGACTGACTGCATGCACATTGTGCTGCTGTCGGAAGGGTGTTCACCCCAAGTTTGTAGCGCACCACCATCCGTCTTTGCGTGCACTCATCAGACAACATGAACCTGAAAACCCATGTACTTCGAAGTATGTCGCTGCGGCCATCACCGCCCAATGTGGCCAGTGTGGCAAGACATTGGTGTGCATGTGCTGAGTTGTGGGCTTGTTGATGTCATGCGCATGCTGCGCAGGTGGCGGTGCTCCCGCGTGGCACCATCAAGATACTGGCACACTCAGGGCCACGCCGGCTAGCACATGCTAACGATGCCATGCTAAGGAGGCAAGGAGCTGGGGGCCAGCAGGAGCAGCAAGGATACGCGCCCGGGGCGCATGGCAAGACTTTTGGCGCAGGTAGGCGGCATATGGTTGGTACAGCACTTGCAGCATGTGCGGCAGGTGCAAGTGCCAGAAAGGATGGTCGCCAGTACCATATGCATGGAGTGTGTTGTCTAATGTTTTGCTCTTGTAAACTTCAGGTGTATGTTTGCTTTATTGCACCTGTGTACTTGCATACCTGGTGCCTGACAAGCTGGTATGCGTGTGGCTGCTCCTGTGCGGCTGCTGCACTTGCCTCCCCTCCTTCGCGCAGGATCAGACTCTGTTCATGGCATGGTGGGTGTGGTGGTGCGGGAGGCGCGGTCTGCGCCGCCACAGCTGGGTTCCATTGAGGTGCTCAGAACCGACACGGACCACGGTGCTCCAAAACAACGCGACGAGCAGCCGCCTGAGGTGGGCCTGCTACTTTGGAGTTTTGCTCACTGTTGGCAGGAGATGCTAGGAGATGCCGGTCTCTGCACATATACATGCGCTGGGTCCATTTTGCGCCGGCTCATTGTCGCGGGCCATGCACATGCACATTGAATGCGTGCCCGCTGCACCGCACCATTGCAGCAATCTACTACAGGCATGTTTGAAGACAAGCTCGCATTTTGCAGAATGATGTCGTGACCCACACACACCATCTTGTTGGTGTCCCGCCATCGCAGATCCTGTTTCCGGACCTCCATGCCAGGATTAAGGAGCTGGCAGGCAGCCCTGCGGGTGCCCAGCTAGTGCTGGCGGCAACCCTCAGCGCCAAGGAGAGGCGAGCTGTGCATGAGATGGCTGCTGCCCTCGGATTGGGACACGTTTCCTCAGGTGACGCAGGTATGTGGTTTGACAATGCCAGGTTTCGCACATGCTTCAAGTGCCGTGTTACGTGTTTTTCACAAAGTACAAGGATTTAGTTACTGTCCATGCAGTCAAGTGCAGCAACATGTTGTGGTGGGAAAGTGTGCCATTTGACAGGTTCACTTACACACATCATACTGCAAGTGCAGACATTGGGTACATGCATCCAACTAACGTAGTGCGTTGTGCTGTTGTTGGCATCGCTGCCTGCCTCTGGTTTGCCTGCAACAGGAAACATGCAGCGCACACTGCGTGTTTGGAAGGCAGCTGATGCTGAGGAGCAGCAGGCCATTGATGAGGCAGAGGCCAAGCGCAGCGCACAGCGAACTGCATCTGCAAGCACGGGCCATGGTAATGGGTCTCCTCCTTCGGCACTACAGGTGTGCTAGCTGTGTCTTCACAAATAGCTGAAGTACTTGGTTGTGGTGGGTGTGCTTGTGTACACTTGTTAAAGTACGCAGCTGTGCTTTGAATGCACATAGCTGCACTGCATGCCATGCCAAGCTGTCTACAGCCTGCGCTTGGTGTACAAGTAGCAATATTTGCATCATGTCACTGCTGTCATGTGTATGCTTGGTACTGCAGCCGCACCCTCGTCACAGTTTCGTGCTCTCAAATGGATTCACACATGCCATTTCACACAAGCTGATGTGCAGCATGCTGCTGTGCCTGTTGCTGTGCTGCGTAGCAGACAGCTCCCGCGCGGACGCAGGTGCTGCGCTTCGCACTGGCAGACGTGGAACCAGGGCAGGTGGACGGACCACCGCAGGTATGGCACAGGTGCTGTGCAGCTTGCTGGTGGCAAGTGCACTTTGCTGCTGGGTGGGCAGGTTGTGGCATGCGTGTTGATGACCGGTTGTGTTTGTGCTACAATCATACTTCTTGGAGTATGTGCCCGATAAGTACACACAACCCTGCCGCAGCAACATGGTCGAAGTTTGCTGCGCGTACCAGTAACACTTCATGTACGCGTGGTGCGTTGACATGCGTCACACCAGCTAGTGAAAATGGAACATCACTGAGCAAGGCACAACTTTCCCACATGCCCTACTGGCATATGCGTCACCAGCAATCAAGTACAGCTGCTCACATTGATGTCCATTTGTGTGCTGACCTTGTTGGCTGTGGTTGTTTCATGTGCCCCGGGGCAGGTTGGTGACACAGTCAGGTTTGACCGGCTGCGGTGCGAAGGCAGTGGCCACGGCGAGGGCTACAGGGCAGCGCACGTGGTGCTTACCACCAAGGCCAGCAAGAGCAGGTGTGTGCCCTGTTGTTGTTGTCTACGCTCATGTGCTTGGCCATGAGCAAGCGGTGCACATGGTGGCGGTGGCTTGCTAAAGTTGTTGTTGCACTACATCATACATGTGCAGAGCAGCAGCATCTGACTTTGCTTTGCATCAAGGATGTGATACTGTATGTGTGCGCAACAGCATAACACACCTTGAGCTGCCTGGCTTTGGCTTGCTTTGATCCTTTTGTGACACAATAAGCAACGCTGTGATTGCTTGCGCTGTCAGCCAGTGCATAGGCCATGGAAATTCCTGACACGCACTTGCATGTTGTTGCAGGGGGGTGGTGGTGGACGTGCACCATGAGCGCCACTTTGGCTTCCTGATGTGTGTGGACACCACAGAGCGCCTCTTCTTCCACTTGAGTGAGGTGCTCGGTGACCAGCCTGCCGTTGCAGACGCTGCTGGTTCGGCGCCCTCTGACGTGGCGGCACAGCAGCAGGAGCAGCAGGAGCAGCCACCACAACCTGGTGGTCCACAGCAGCAGCCACTGCAGCAGCACAGGCAGCAGCAGCAGCGCCGCAAAGGTGGCCCTGCCGGCGGCTCACAGCTCATTACCAAGGGTCAGGAGGTGGCATTCACACTGGGGCTGCGCCAAGGGAAGACCGTAGGTGTGCAAGTGCAGTGCCTGCCAAAGGGCAGCATACGTGCACAAGCCCCGCTGCCGGGTAGGTACTTGGGCGCAATAGCAGAGGCGCCAAAACCAGCAGACGGGGGCGGGGGCAGTGGCACTGACGGGTCCGTGGTGGTCCTGCAGCGGCTGAAGGAGACTGTCTCCAGCGGTGGCGAACACAGCCCTGCTGGCGATGCCGGCACACGGGAGCTCTGCAACGAGGCGGAGCCCAGCAAGGACAGCACAGACAGCCTGCGTGAGCAAGATACCCCAAGTGAGTGTCCACACACAATGCATCGAGATAACATGTGCCACTGCAAAGCATTCAAGTCGACTGCACGCGCATGTGTCTGCAACGTGGTGTTGAGCATGCCGCCACAAGTGCAATATTTTGCGTGCACGGATGATAGTCTTGAACACAACTGTTTGCATTTACGATTGTGGACGTTATTGGCATGCATGTCGGCATGCATTAATCGGCAGTGAGAGCCAGTACCTTCGGCTGCTCTATTCAATGAGAAAAGCCACGCCACACTCCATGTGGCATATATGTCCTGCTGGTACTGCTGCAAGCGCCACCCATCTGTTATCTTACATAAGCCTGCACCTTGCGCCATTTGCTTGACTGTGTGCGCGCCAGCAGCTGCTGCAAGCTGCGCACAGCCACAGCAGTCACCCTTGGTGGTGCCATGGCTGAGGCTCTTGCAGCTAGATGCTGAGGCGTGCAGCGGGTTGACGTTGCAGCGTGGGCAGTTGGTGGAGTTGTCTGTGGTCTTTGGTGTGGGCGGCCGCGGCAAAGGTTCCAAGGGTGTCGTTGTGCATGCAACTGACATCAAGCCATTGGACAAAGGGGGGCTCCCAGTGGCACGCGGCATGGTCATGACGGTAAGCCGCACTTCTCATGCAAATGGGCGCATTTCAGATCTGCACTTTTGTTGAAAGTGTTGCATGTCACGTTGCTGCCTTCCAGGCATCGTAGCCCACCAGTGCCACACGAAATTGTCAGCACCACTTCACCGGCTCCTCAGGTGCTGCACATATGGTGCTGAATGCCTGGATCAACAGCAGTGACTGACCGCATTGAGCTGCTTGGTTCTCCCGCCCTGTGTTTCACCCCATAATGGGAGCAGGTGGATGGGCGCAACTCAGTGGCGTATGTGCAGCGCATGAGCTGCGCACGCATGCAGCCACCTCAGCCAGGAGGGACTGACACCACGGAGGCAGATGCTGAGCAGGACGCTGCTGCGCCGCCACCCGTACCTGAGGAGCCTGCATCTGCGGCACCCCCTGCTTCCACCCCGCCACCACCTGCACCTCCAGCGCAGGACGTGCTGCAGTTCAGCGACCTGCTTGATGCATCCAGCCTTGGTCCTGGTGTAGGCTGTGTGCGCGAGGGCGACCACGTTGAGTACCTGCTGCCGCAACTGTTGCCAGACGGCGCCACAGTGGCAGCAGGGCGCGCTGCAGCGGCTGTCCGCGTGCGCGACCCAACCTTGGTGCGTGCCTTGCAGGGCAGCCCAACAACAGGCGGCCGCCAGGGGCGCACCCACCTTGGTGGCCCCCAGGTGCGGATGGCCAAGGGGCCAGATGGCAGTGCAGGCTTTGCAGAGGGTTGGCGCGCGTCACTGGCACCTGCTGCCAGCGCAGAAGGGGCCGCTGCTGCCAGTGCAGAACAGGAGGGTTGCAGCGCCAAACTCGGCAACGCTGAGCCAGCACCAGCTGATGCGAAGGTTGCGGAGACGCCAGTGGTTGATGTTGGTGCAGCACCAAGCAGCACCGAAGCGGGTGACACAAAACTCGATGAGTGTGGCTGAGCTGCAAAGCGCTGCGCCATTTTCGGTACAGCAAGATGTGGCATGCAGGCAGCACCACAGCGCACTGCCGTTGTTTGCATTGCAACCAGCCAAATAGCCAGGCCAGTCAGGGGGCGGTGCACATTTGCATGCCTGTGCGCTCATACCTACTGCCATGCACAATGCGACATCCCACATTGTGAGGCGGGATGTGGGCATGAGTAATTCACACCACACACGATGTGCAATGCCAGACAAGACCTGCAACACACGTGTTGTGGAATGGCAAGTGTACAAACATTGCATGTTTGTTTGTGGGGTTGCTTGCTGCTCACTGTGTGTGCATATTACCAACGAATGGATCATAATGCGTGTAACTCCGACAGGATACAGGTGTACAGTTACACAGAGTAGAGGCAGCAAAAGCCAAAAGCCAGTGGCCACAACAGGCGTTTGTGTTGCTTATTATGTGATTCATACATGTATGTGGACAGCGGTGGTCAAAACCGATGCCAGCAGCTCTAGATGGACATGGACGGCCTACTATGCACCGGGAGCTTGCAGCACTGCGTCGCTTTGCCACTTGCGCTTGACGCTGCGCAGGTATAAGGTTGCTGGGATGCTCACTGCCAGCAGTGGCATGACACTGGCGACAACATATGGCAAGGCCCCTGGTGGCAGAGCGGAACCCAGGGCTTGGCTGCACAGCACAGCGGACATGTCGGCATGGGCAAGCAGAGGCGCTTTGGTCACAACTGTTTCCCATCAAACATGCACTGGTACTGCAGTGCGGTCCCACAAGCGGGGCTTTTCACAAGGGTGCAACGAAGATGCGTGCCTGAACCATGAAATTTTCTGAAGTGCTGACATCACAATGACCTTGCTGTCAGCTGCACCACAACACTTTCATTGCAGCTAACAGATTTCAACGACATTTTGATAGCGCCTGACTTGTCCATCAGTAGCACCATGAGCCCTTTCGTTGTGAACTGCGGGCACACAAAGGTTGACCACCGTTTTTTTGCCATGAACTATGCACCCACAGTTTTTTCCAGGGGGCTAGTCACTGCTGTTGGCAGGCAAGGCACACGTGCAGCACTATATGCAATATGCTGTTAAGCATAAAATAACATTCATTTGTTGACAAGACGCTACGTGCCACCAGTATTACACGGTACTGCCATACTTGTATAAATCTGTACTGTGGGTAGTCGCCTATGGCAGCTAAAGAGCAGAAAGGTTTGCACACCATAGATTTGATGCACACCGTAAATACAAGCAGGCCTTCCACAGGACGCGCACTCAAGGGTGACTGGAAGGGGTCAACTCCAACTGTAGCATGTAGCCACCGCAAATCTTCTGACCAGACAGGTAGCCCCTGGGCCCGAGGGCGGGTAATTCATGGAGATGCATGCGCACGGGTCATGTGCAGGTGGCACAACCAGCGCGCCTGTTGACCGAACACAAAAATCTGTGTGTTGTGCACACTGGCACGTGTGAATTTTTTTGAATTTTGCTCACTTTGACATTGCGCAACTCCTCACCTGCGGGGCGGCTGATATCATGTCTCTTGGTCAGTGGTAAAACTCTGAATAAATCCCTGTACTGCTATGGCCAACCTGGACTGGCCAAAAATGGTTGCCTAAACTAGCTGGGCCAGCAGCTGCTCAGCATACCATGAACATGAGGCTGCTTCCGCTATTCACTTCCAACACAACATCGCATTTCAGTTGCCTTGTGGGGTGGTATCATTGAAATGGCCCTGCAAATGTTGTACACATGACTATGTTAACACATTATCAATGCACTGCTTTTGTACGATGTCCCCTGATGCCGTATAACACTGTGCCCTTACTACTAGTAATATTTCAAAAAGGTAACTGCGAAGCAGCAGTCAAGGTGCACCAGCATCCACACGGCTTGCAAACTGACAAGACATGAGGCGCATGCAAAGTATGCACACACCTGTTGGTGTACAGATAGCCCGCGACCAAGGGGCTGATGACACGTGCTGTCGATGCTGCAGCCCAGTTCAATCCCAGCGCACGCCCCTGGGCATTGGCGCCTGCATACCTGCAGCAGCATGAGCGAAGCAGGAGCGACACTGAAAACAAGTCCCCCAGCTTGCAGAACGTTCCAGACAACGAACTGCTGCAAAATGAGACAGGTGCTCCGCTCCAGCAACCATGTATGCGCATGGCAGCAAGTTGGCCAAATGTCACACACCTGCTGATGAGGCTGACCAGGGCCGTGTCCGCTATGGCCCACCCCAAAATGTGCACGGAAAAGAGCAGGAAATGTAGTGGCTTGTGCCGCACCAGGCTCAGCCCAAGCATGCCAAAAGCGAGAAGCAGGTCTCCACACACCAGCAGCATGTGCTTGCCGAGGAACCCCACCAGGTGGCGCATGAACAGCACCTGCATGGCACGGGGACAAAATGTGCTAGCAGTTCGACTTGCGCGGCAAAGAAACATGACCTTGCGCACTGCTGCCTACAAGAAAGGCAGCAGTGCACACAGCTGATGCTAGGGCGAGGCAGACCCTGCGCACTAGACGGTCTTTAACAAGGTGACATGCAGCAGCGCCCCTGTGCAGAGCAACATCGGCCGTGCAGCACATGCGGCAGGTACACAAAGGAGACAGGTGCCGTGCACATGCTTTCCCGGCCATAACCAAGCAAGCCATGTTGTTGTAGGCAGGTTCAGAGAACCTTCCGTTCGGCAGGCATGACACTGTGGTGGCATAGAGCACACGCAGCCTACTTCTACACAAGTTACAGGCAACGCAGCTTGAGAACATCAGGCACCTCACCCATCGACATGCGTGCACTGACACACCCACCTGCATCAGGCCCACCAGCACACCGTTTGCTGCAAACAGCGTCGACAATGTCTGTACCGCACCACGCACAGGAGCAAAGGGTGCCAGATGGCGGTATTAAATTCCTGCAGGGATATTTACATACCAACATGCGCGAGTAGCGCAGCGCACATGCCAAAGGCGCAAGCAGCACTGCCAGGCAGCACAGCAGTATACGCAGCGCTCGAAAGATGCTGACCACAGGCAGTCCCAAGCAAGCAGGTAGCACTTACTGCATGTCCGTAGCCAAAGTTGTCCTTGATGAAGATTGGGTACACGTTCTCGACAGCAAAAGCGAAGGTGAGCAGGAAACCATTCATGGCCAGGAGCACCACCTGCACACCCCAACATCAATTCAAGCATGAGCATGGGTGCAAGTGAGCAGGGTCCAGAAACGCCAAAGTCCAGTATGATGGCACGTTGCCGCCGGCGTCAAGCTACCACACAATGGGATGGTGCCCACCTCGGTTGGCACCCCATCCCGCTTCTCCTGCAGCGCTGCCAGGGCAGCAGAGCCGGGTTGTGACAGCCGTGCAGGCTTCAGACCATCTTCAGCCCCACTGGCACTGCTGCTGTCGTCATCATCATGCCCACTGCCACCTCCCAATGCTTCCACCCCAACCTGCACGCACACACATGATGCAGTGGTAGGCAGCATTCATGAGCGCTGCGTGGTGCACCAAATGGATGTACACCCAGGGCAGCACACCATGTGTCTTGCTCACGTATAGTGCTCGCGGCCAGGCACACCATGGGTTCATGGCAAGCGCAGCACACACTTCAAACCGCAGGCAATGATCGGCAGCATGCACCTCCGTCCGTGCTATTTCCTCCAAGATGTCCCTGGTCAGCTGAGGAGTGTGCTTGGATTCATGTAGCTTAGTAACGGCCACCACCAAACCCAGCAGCGGGGCTGCTGCGGCCACCAGGAAGGTACCCTGCACATGAAACAGAAATGCAAAAAAGCTTGACCTTGCTTTGCAGTGGCAAAAACCATGGCACAAACCACTCAGCCTGGCACCACGAACGTGGCTCACACATGGGCATGGGCCTATGATGCGCCAGCTGGCGATCAGCACATGACATGTCTCTACCCAGGTGAACGCACCACCGTCGACAAAGACAGTACGACGCACCTTGGTTGACACACGCAGCAACTTGGTGAGTGCCAGTACCACAATTGGCCCTATCACAAACCCAAGGCCTACACAAACTTGTAGCCTTCCAATGAATTTGGGACGTAGCTCCACCGGCACCACATCTGCCACCATTGACTGGGCGATCTGCGAGCAGTGACAGCAAAGCATGCATGCACACATATGTGAGCTGCGCCCTGGTGAGGCAGGGAAATCCGTGCCAAACGTGCCAGCCTTGAATATCACGCCTGCCTGAGAGAGCATGCAGGCACCAGAGATGTATGCTGATGTAGCACAACATCGTACGCAACCATGCAGCACAAAGCACACCATGAGTAAGTCACATGATGCAACTTCGCATATAAGCCTCACCGGTGCCATGCCGCCCATAATCCCTCCAATGATACGCGCAAGTGCCACCTGCCTATTAGAGGAGCATGTCAGGGCCACACAATTGTGCCACCGTAAAATACACTTGAGCGGTGAAAGCCACGTGCGGAATGAACGCAAAGCCAGACCAGCGCATGACATGCATCCTGACTTCATCTGGCCATCAGGTTGCAAATTATTTTTGATGCGTCACACAGTTCAATGAACAAGCATCAGTGCACAAGCTGCACTGTCACACCAGGTCGCCATGTACCTGAGTGATGTGGAGCATGATAGGGAGACGGAGCTGAGCAAGCTGCCACAGAGGCAGCCAATAATCACGGGCTTGCGTCCAAAGCGGTCAGACATGGCGCCCAAGACAGTACAGCCCACGGTCTGCGCCATGTAGTTGGCAGAGACAACAAGGGAGAGCTGGCACAAGAAACAGGGCAAGAGAGCACATGCTGGTGTGTCACAGTCAATCCATGTGCGCATCGCCGACCGCTGAACCCACATTGCATCCCAATCTTGTCTGTGCTACCATGTATTATCACACTACTGTACCTTGCAGTGCCAAGCAGCGCAGCAGGCACCAACATAAGAGCATGCCTGAATCAGCATACGCCTGTACCCATCATGTGCAATTGCGCGAAATGCATGTGCAGGTGTTTCACGGCTGCTGCTGTGTTACTGGTGCTGGCACCTGCATGTCTAACCATGAGTGATTGGAAGCCCAGGGCATCAACGTGCGCCTTGCCATGCACATATGCAGAGCGGATCGTAGCCCACCTGGAATGCGCTTGCACCCAGGCCCATGGCATAGAATGGCAAGGCCGGTAGGGCTATGCCACCGCAAATGGCGTCCAACAAAAAAAGTACATACATGGGGGCTAGGCGCTTCACCATGCGCCGTTCAGCAGCAGCATCCGCATCTGACAGTTCGCCACCAGTGGGCATTGTCTGGTGATCTGGTGCAGGTCGATTGTGGTGGTGGTGCTGCTGCTTCTTGTGGTGTCCTGTCTTGCCTGGCGCCACTGTATGCCCACCCTGGTTTGCCAGTGCCCAATGCATGAGACCAAAGCACAGCCAGATTATGCCAAGACATGCACTTGGGTACGGCAGGATATGACACGGTAGGGGTATGGCAAACGTGCGATCATGAAGCATCACTGCCCCGGCTGACTCAAACTTGTCTCAACTACGACGACCATGGATGCAACACATAAAATAAGAGAGACAACAAGTATGCATTTTTGAAAATAAGACCACAGCGAGCATGCTGGTGAGCACGACAACAGCAGTGCCAAGACGGGGGGGACACACACAATATCCGTTCCACAGATGATTATAGAATCCCCAAGCAAGCTGATGAATAACAATTCTCAACTAAAGCACCAATTACATGGCAACCACCAGCCGGCACTCACAGCATAGGCCACACTGTACTTCACTAGTGCCCATACTGTCAACAGCATTGGTGGCCATTGCAGAAAGGTAGCGTGGCATATGCGTGACACCAAGCTCTCCATGTATGCACCCACCTTCAGCCGCGCCAGCAAGCATGGCATGTCCACACAGGCGCCACCTTTGGTGCGCTCCACATGCACGACCCCCGTATCCTGTTGTCGACCCGTCGCGCCATGTTCAAAACAGGCAGCCGGACGAGGACTTTCGTCTGAGCTCCAGCAATGAGTGCTGCTGCTGCTGCCGCTGTTTGCATGCAGATGCTTGGGTGTTGCCGAGCTGTGGCGAACCTGCTCCACATCAGCACCCGCGACAACAGCAGTGCCGGTGTCCAGCAGCAGCAGTGCCAGCAGGAGGCCCAGACTCAGCAACTGCAGTGACGTTGCGAGCCCCATAACGATGAGTGCAGGCTGATTGATTATTGCGTTCACTTGGGCGGGAAACTGGATTTTCAAACGCTGATGTATCAAACACACAAGTAAAACATGCACACTCCGAGCCGGCGCACTTGTCCTGCAAGCACCAGCAGCGGCCTGCAGCAGGCCCGGAGCAGGCAGCACCGCCTACCCCCGGTGGCGGTTGAAGCAGACAGGAGCTGCACGATGCAGGTGAGAACCTACCTATTTTCAGAGCATATCCCCCCCCCTCCACCAAGTTTCCTGATGGGATTTTTGGGGAGAGGCAGCATTTAGGTTAGCGCTGCTGCTGCTGCTGCAAACGCCACAAACGGTGAAGCGCAGGCACTGAAGCAGCACAGTGCTTAGGCGCAGCACCGGATGACGGCCGCCCCGGCAAGATTGTGCCCCAAGCCGTCCACAGCAGTAGCCTTCAGCCCCAGCACCAAGCCGTTTAGTTTGTTTGTTCCCGGGTCATTTCAATTTGCTGAACTGAAAACGCAGAGAGAGGGCGCTGCCATGCCATTGTAGTGGGTGTGCGTGGTTAAGATGCCGGCACCAGCTGTCACCATGACCAGCAGTTGCGCTTCACTGTCGTTAAAATCGCAACGAGTGGCGGCATGTGTCCACATAACCTATTCTTGGACCACAGGAGCAGCACACTCTTTGCGGCCTCAGATGCACAAATTTTCACACATGCACGTGCCCGTGCAAGACTGATCATCTCTGCACGCGAACATGCTGCATGCCTGCCTGTGCCGCCTAACAGGGCAATATGTCGTCCCGTGAGCGAGTGCTGCTGGCGCTGCAGGACGTTATTGACTCTGACGACTACCGGCGCATCAGGTCGCAGAGCATCACTTCACAAATATGCAGCCTGCGTGAGCTGTGTGGCGGCCTGAGTTCTGCGGATAGCTGTGCCAAAATCCAGGATGCCATAACACAGCTGACGCTGATACTGAGGTGAGCTGCAAACCCGCACGCTTTTTCATGCCTTTGTCTTGATCTGCCGTGTGCCTTGAAGCGTTTATATGTCGCACTTATGTCTGCCCGTTGCAATGACAACTCTCGAACACAGATCCATACCCTTGGAGCCTGCTGAGGAATTACCCGCACCATCGGAGTTTGATGTGCTCATCAGCGACATCAGGGACGCGGATTTCATTTCGATCGCCAATGAGCTGCAGTGCCCGCCGCGCCTGACTTCTGTGGAGCATGCTGGATCGTTCCCAGTACGAGGCCTGTTGTTCGGAAACAGCTTCCGAAGCATTGTGCCATTGATAGTAACAAAGCGCACGACTCATGTGTTGGTACTGTTCGTTATGGACACTGGCAGCCCCAACACCTACCTGCGCGAAGACACATTGGCGGCACTCGGCTTTGGCGAGAACATCCCAGACTCAACGTTTGTCTCCATGCATGGCATGATTATACAAGTGTATCCCTCCCACGCCCACTTTTCCAATGTGGACCTGCTTGGCACAGACTACCTGCACAGCGTACGTGCTGATGTTCACATCAGCTATGCGCAGAGGGCAGTAAGCATCAGCGGCACGCTGTTTGCCTAGGCTGACACCACGCACGGCCTGCACGCATCTTGACGGCGCAAAAGTAGTGGTCGATCCTCATGTAGCTGTGGGGATGTGTTTGCCACCATGTGAGCAACACTGCTTCCAGGATTGCGTTTTGCACACCCACACAACACGCGCCTGGCGGCGTAAAACTGCTGCATACTACATCAAGCGTGCCGTCGCTGTACCATGCATGCACGTGAACCTTTGGGAGAGAGCGGTTCACTGTCGATGATGACGGTTGTGCGACCTCGTGCGCTCATGTCATACCTGTGTGTGCTTGTTCACATGTGCTTTGCCTGCGCTCGCTGATGCAGACATCAATGCTCTGCAATGTGACACCCCCAGGTCAGCTTATTAAAACCCAAGCTCTGTAGCTCTGCATATATTACTTCAACCTTGCAATCAAAGTTTTGACCGCAAGAATTAATAGTGTGATTGCGCACTTCAAATTTCGGTGAAGTCGCCGGTGCCAGATTTGGGTGTGTGTCTTAGGCCGGATTTTGACTTGCGCTCGCACGCTTTTGTTTTTCGATGTAGATAAAGGGCGGGAAGGTTCAAATCACAGTGAGTCACGGCAGAGTCACAGCAGTGTGGTTTGAGTGTTTGAACACACACACGCGGAGCATGGAGGATACTGGCGGACAGGCCGCCGTGGGCGGTCCCCAGGGTGGTGCTATGCACGGACAGCAGGTGCCAGACCCACGCCCCGCTGCTGCGCCCGGAGACAGCGACAGCGGCACCTCCTCCAGCGGCAGCAACGTTGTTGTTGGAGGGCTGAAGAAGCTCAAGAAGCCGCTCCCCAGGATGCAGGCGATCGCGCTGCTCAAGCAGGTGCAGGCTCAGGGCCTCCACATCGCCGGCCATGGGTGCAAGATGCAGAAGTTGGCTGAAGTGGTCACCAAGCTCAAGTCGTCCCCCGAGTTTGCCGGTTTCAACCTCACCGCGCCCACCATCCAGCAGCGGTTCGAGACCATGCTGCAAGAGCACAAGACCAACACTGCGCAGAACGCCGTGGAGCACCGCAGCGGCACCGACGACGAGGTGACAGACGAGGTGGTGCAGCTTCTCGACGGCATCCTAGGTGAGGTCAAGGATTGGGAGGCGGCGAAGCAGAAGGTGGCAGACGAGAAGGCGGGAAAGGTGAACAAGCAGGAGCGCCAGGCCGTGGAGGTGAGGGAAGCCGCTTTTACCAGTGCTCCCAAGCGCAGGAAGCAGGGGGGGAGGTCGGTTGGGCAGGGAGTTGACAGTCACAGCGTGCGCAGCAGCTCAGACAGCGACGGCGGCTCTCCTGGCGGTGCCAGGCCGCCCACGCTGGAGGGCGCCCTTAGCAGGTTCCTGGTTGGCAACACGCCTGACGCGCGGCAGGTGCAGCAGGAGCTCGATCTGCGGGCTAAGGACCAGGATCTACGCCGGCAGGAGCTGCAGAATGCTAAGGACGCGCAGGAGAATCAGCACCGCGCGCTTATGGCCATGATGGAATTCATGAAGACCAACATGCAGCAGGGACAGCAGCAGCAGGGCCCCGGGCAGCACTAAATGCATAGGTGAAGCATGTGCACAGACTTCCATACTGAAAAGGTGCCACCACAGTGACTGGCCCGAGTTGGCATGCTTGTTGTCAGTAGGTGTGCTGTTGCGTGCTTCCTCTTCCGGGTTTATCCCCAATATGAATGTAATCGCGGCATGGGCTTAACAGTGTTATGCAGTGCAATTACAGCAGTGTGTAGCACCAAGCATTACAAATACAAAAGCAGGTAGCACTTAGTGGAGTGTCTGGTCTGTGTACATGATGAGCGTTTCTATTTGCGTCGCCTGTGCGCATGTGTGGCTTAGGCGTTCATGTTGCGCGTTCCATTCCGCCGCCGCCTCCGCCGCCGCACGCGCCTCCGCCGTGCCGCGGCTTCGCGCGCCTCCGCCGTGCCGCCGCCGCACGCGCCTCCGCCGTGCCGCCGCCGTGCGCGCCTCCACCGTGCCGCTGCCTACAGCAGCAGCAGCAGCCGCAGCAACAGCAGCAGCAGCTACCATGGGGCATGCGCACCTCAACCGTCAGGCGGCGCAAGAAGGAAGAGCGGAAGGCCAGAGCGCGTCAGCTCAAGATTGAATTTCGTGAGAAGCGCGCCGAGTTTCATTTCAGCCAGCCCCTAGGGCAGATTGCAACTACGCCGGAGCATCTGCGCTGGAGTACATTTCGTGCCAAATACGGCTTTGGCCCGTAGTGCATGGTGCACAGGGGGAGAGGAGGGGGGGGGGGGGGGGGGGCAGTCACGCAAGTAAGCTAGTGGAAAGTTTGCGTGTGCACAAACAATTTCTATACATGCAATGGACTTGTAGTTTCAAAACGACACGTGGCTTGACATCCCACATGTAACATACTGCTGTGCTTGCCTTCCTGTAATCTTACCTGTTCATGCATGCACATGGTATAGCAAGCCGGCAGACACAGCAGCACTGGTTACATGACACGTGTACAGCCACAGCCCTGTTCGTGTGCACAGTTTAAATGCGTATACATTTACGGGAGACGGTCCAGCATGGCAGCGTACTCCTCCAGCGAGGGGGGCTGCACACCGAAGTACGTTACCACCTGAGAGCCATAAAGGCAAGTGTGGAAGTTGGTGAGCAGAGCAGCACACAGGTACTGCTGGCCAACAGCCTGCTGAAAAAGTTTTTGGTTCTTCTTGAAATCAACGTACGCCCACAGCTGCGCAACCTTGCCAAAGCCCCACTCAACGCAAATGCGGACATTGGACATGTGCCTATTGTCCAGACGCTGTTGTGCAGTGAGGTTTGCGCCCTGCCACCCTCTGCTGACATGAGACTGAATGGCATAGGCCTTATCCCCAAAAGCTCTGAACTGGCGTGCTCTGCCTTGCTGCGCCTGCATAAGCCTGTTGTTGAGCTGCGACGCTGTCATCAGGAAGGAGTCGTGGCGCCTGCCGGGGTGAGGGCCACTGAGGTCTGCAATTATGCCATTCGGCAGCATGAGGCCCTGAAACTTCAGTGCATGCAGGCGCTTATGCCCAGAGTACACCTGCTCCTGTATGTTATCATGCCCGTCAGGCCTGCAGATAGCCCTCACAGTGCCGTCTACGAAGCACACTACATCCGCATGCTGGGCGGGAATGTCTGTCTTACGTCCAACAGCTACAGCAAAGGCCTCGAACTGCGGCACCCACAGCTGCACGCTCTCTTGCAGCAGGGGTTGGAAGGTGGAGTAGATGTACTGCGACACCGCCTTGCACACGCGGCTAAGCTGCGTCTCCTCCCTACCCCAGAACAGCCTCAGGTCCACGAGCCGGCCAGGGTATGCCAAGCGGGCTAAGAAGACCATGAGAGCCTCATCTATGGGGTAGGTACTGCGGTTCTCCAAGCGCAGCAGGCCCTGTGCGGGAAACCGCAGGGCAGCACGGAGGCGGGGGAAATCCGCCTTGCGGAAACGGAGGTGGTTCCAACACTGGTCGTCAGTGAGGCTCTCCAGAGTACGATTGTAGTGCTCCACCGGCGCCAGCAGCAGCGCAGAAGGGCGCCTTAGGCGGCAGTAGTCCAGCAGCAACGCCACAGCTGCGACGATTAGGGGGCGCAATCGCAGCCCGTCTCGCACACGGTAGCGCTCAACGGGGTGTGCCCTCCGGTACAAGGCGAAGTCGCTCACCAGCAGGATAGCAGCCCGGTTCAGCAGCTGCCCGCGCCGCAGCTGCTCCAGCGCGCTCAGGGCGCCCGCCCTGCCTCGCAAGCTGGTGCGCCTGATGCTCCTGCGCTGCTGCTGGCGAGCCATGCTCCGCCCCCAAGCGCCACCGCGCTCATCCCCCACCGCCGCACACCTCTCGACGGCAGCCGCACACCTGTCCCGCCAACGCCTGTACACCCTCGGCACCCTCCCCGTGCAGCTGCCTGACCAGCAACCGCCTAGCCCTCGCCACCGCACCACCAGAGTGAAAGCAACAGCGTCAGCACCACTGCGCCACCTTGACCAAAATATGAATTCCTGCCAAAGAGCCTCCTAAGGCCATTTTCGCATGAACGCCTGCGCCAAAATTCTGCGAACGCACCCTTTGGCCGAAATATGAACGCCAAAATTTGCTGTGCGCAATCACCCTATTGAGTCAAGTGCAAATTGCGGCGAAGGTTATGGACATTACTAACGGTTTTAGCATGTGCTACGGCGCCGCGCGTGCCACGCTTAGTTACAAGTGCTCGAAATGAAGAATCAAAGGCTCCTTAAGATGCCGCCCGGTGATTGCCGACCTGTGGGCTGTAAAGGGGCAACCCCTGTGCAGAAACACGGTAGCCACCAGCACCACCTTGTACCAGCAGCACTCAAATGGTCACTGCTGTGCTTGGAGGTGTCTGGCGCGTGAGAACACCGCACCGTGTGGCACTGCCACGGTACGCATGTACTTCTCTGGGGCGCTAGCACGCACCGCCAGGCTGGCAGAGGCGCGCAGCTGCGCGGACTTGCCGTAACCGTGTGCTGGGGCCAATGTTGTTTTTCGTCGACGTTCCTAATGATGTTTTTCGCAGTTGCTGCCCTGCTTCCTACACCGCTTACAGTAAAATATCGATCATGCAGGTGGCAAGTCTGTTTCTCACCTGTAATACTCCGAGCGTCTCCGCTGCTGGTGTCCGCCATCTATGGGCCTGGTTTCTACCTGCTGCTGTGCGGGTGTGCTGTGGTGTTCGCTGTCAGCTGTTGCTGCTGCGGGCACTCCTAACCGCAGCTCGTGCTCTCTGCTCCTGCTTGCTGCTCGCTGCCCTGGTTTCTCGTCTGTCTCTGCGCCAGCTCGCCTCGCCTTCTCTGCCCCGCCACCAGCAGCACTGCCCCGCCCTCCGCCACCTTGTGAACTCATGGCTCCAAATTCAATGCAAGCTGGGCGAAACACGACGAAAAGAGGCCACTTGGCGCAAAAGCGGGCGCAATATGCCCCTGCACTTTCGACTGCTGCACGCCAGCAGGTGGGGGGGGGGGGGGGGGGGGGTCGGGGGGGGGGTGGGGTGCGGTGTGTGTATTCATAGTCTTCTGCCATCTAGCGCCGATGCCTGGTGCTCAGTAGGCCGCTGGTT
>JAULBY010013458.1:0-22479 GCA_032358315.1 Ophiocytium majus | reverse complement strand
ATGTTTGAGTGCAGCAGCATGTGTCTCTCGCACTGCTCTCTCGCACTGCTGTGCCTGCGTGCCAACCCCGAGCAAAACCAATACTCTAACCACATGAACTCCTGCTGCTGAGCACAACGTCGTTCGAAACGGATGGATTGAACCGAGACAGTGTTCAGAAAAAAAATCCTCAGGCGCTCTCAAGGAGAGGGGGGGGGGAAGTGGCTGCCTCTGCACCAGCAGAGTCCCGGGCTGGTCGATCATGTGCCCAAGCTAGGGCTTGACAGGCAGCCATGCTGCCGCGGAAGGCTCTCGGCATGCCTGCCGCTGCACCAGCTCTGCTGCTGCTGTTCGCATGCACGATCAGCGGCAGAGCAACGATGGCGGCGGCCAGCGGGGCTAGCAGCTGTAATGACCTTAGCCAATACCAGCCTGGTGTGGCTGCCAGGGAGGTGGTTGTTGACGTGAACGGCACCCTCGCTCTCGACCTAGGCCCCCAAATACCAATAGAAGGGGCCTGCGGCGTGAGCATTCCTGTCCGCGTGCCACAAGTGATTGTGTCCATCGATGGCGGGGCCCTGGCGCCAGTTGCCAGCGTCACTACCACCACCGCAGACGGAGAGTACGCTGCCGGAGACAGCGTCAGCATCCAGGTGTCATTCAGCAGTGCTGTGGCGGTGCAACTGGGGGGTGCTGGCAGCGAGGCCCCGAGCCTGGAACTGGTGACAGGGTGCCACTCAGCAGACTGCACCAAGGTGGAGGTGCAGCGCTTTGAGTGCAAGGCAACGCGCGGGGCATTTGCCATGTCTTTCAATGGTGAGACGGTCACCAACGTCAACGCCACGGCGCCCGCAGAGGTGGTTCGCGACATGCTGCAGCTGTTCACAGGGGTGACCTCTGTCGAGGTGGAGTTCGACCCGGGGCAGGAGAGCGCCTGCACGGAGGCGGGCAACAACGTGACCGTGCGCTTTGTCGAGCTGGACTGGCCGCTGTTCGAGGCTACTGCCGGGGATCTGCCGGAGCTGCAGCTGGACATGCGCAATGCGCCCATGGACGCACAGACGCTGCGCACGTGGGGCAGCGGGTCGCGTCTGTGCCTGGGCTACAGGAGCTGCGGGCTCATGGACGCGGACCCATCGCGTGTGGCGTCAACTGCGGGGACGTACAAGTTCACGTCTACCTTCGGCGTGGGAGACGCGGTGGCGTCGGGGGTGGTGCTTTCAGCTAAGGCAGTGGAGGTGAGATGACTTGGGCATGCCGGCATGGCCCAGCGGTTGTGTTTAGTTGCAATGCGGCATGGCGTGGAAGCACAATGCTGCATAGGCTGTCTCTGGAACTTGTACAGTAGGTACATGGTGCTCAAGTATTGCGCCACCCATTTCTTGAGGTTAGCCATATTGGCAATAGTCGAACAGCTAAGCTTAAAGGTTGAAAAGAAAGTAACGATTTCGACAGGAACAAGAAAAAAAAATAGCTACAGACGTGCCTGCTGGTAGAATGAGAATGAGAACTTGATGGCTGAATGTTGCTACAATGTTACAACAAACACGCGTAAAAGTGCTTGTTATTTTCATAGACATAGCTATTATCTGGCAGCATGTGTACCGGTGTGCAGCCCTGACCAACAGCACCACCTAACAAATCTCTGCTGCCCAGGTTGTCACGGGTGTGCGCACCACCAACGCGCGTGCCGTCTACGTCAGTGGCTCTGGCACGACCACACTGAATTTCGACTACGCCATTGCACCCGGAGACATGAGTGAGCAGCTGGAGTACACAGGGCGCAGCGCTCTGAGGGCGGGAGATGCAGTCATAGCGGGCGCAAATCTCACACTGCCGGAGCCTGGCGCACCGGCATCTTATTACCATGGCACCGGCAGCAGCCTGGCGGTGAACAGCCGCGTGCGCGTGAACACGCTGCCGCCACGCGTGTCTACGGTCACGTCAACGGACCCGGACCAGGCGTATGGGACCGGGGAGGTCATCTCTGTGCAGGTGGGGCAGTGCAGCACAACCACATGCCGTGTCGCACAAACATTGCGCCAACCTGAAGTTGCCTTCCTTGCGGCACCCTTGCTGTTGAGTAACTATGATGTGGACGGAGTCCAAGTCAAATTTTGGTAACCGGTCACTGTGTTATATACCAATTGTATCTATTGACACACCTGTATACTTCAGGAGTACTTGAAGCATATGTTAAATGTGTATCTGTTGGTACTTGTTTTTAGGTATGCCGCAAGTTGTGTTTGGCATGCACACCAACTAGCACCGTATACTGCAAGTACAGCCACATACCGCCATTATGAGGTGTTGCTTATGTTATGTAAATCTACAGACACAGTGACATAAAGGACTATTGTTAGCACCAAGGGAGGAACCCATTTACATTTCGAAGTAGTATGGAGTGAAATCGATATAAGTAGGAAGGAGTTAGCTCTAACTGTGTTATGGTTTGTGTCTGGACAAGTGCCAGTAACAGGGGCAATGGAGGCTGTGTCAATGGCCAAGTTGTAACCCTAGCAGGTCATGCGAGGGTGACTTACTCCCGGATGATACGCGGTGCACTTGCCATGCACGTGCTACTAGTACGGTAGTCAGTTTTATTCGCGTTGTCATAGTACGTAGTATACCGGTATAACACATGTAGCAGTTTTCACTGCATAGTCAAAAACACGTTTACCTTCAAAATTTGTGTGGCAGTCATGCCAACGTCAGCCTGTGTACTGCTTCAGAAGTATGTGGCTTTGGAATTACGCCCTGCACCCTCTTGATGATGTGGACAGCACACAACTTATCCAGCAGAACAGTGCAGTGAAGTGATGACCCTGGTTACCTGTGCAGTGGCTTGCTACTGATAATGGGATGGCAACACATTGCATGTCTAACGTTGTACTTCCAATTATGTAGCTACATCCTTCGAAGTACTTCATGCAGAAGTATGTACACATACTTCGAAGTATATGACATGTACATGTACTTCAAAGTACACTGTACATACATTTATACTTGAAGTACATGGTACGGTAGTTGAGGTATGCATGGGTGCGCGCACCTACAGCCAAGTGGCTACTTAGTCTGGTGTGCTATGAAGAGGGCAGGTCACGGTAACCTAAGTGAGTGGGCAATTGTGCTTGCTGTGACAGCCTGACGCCAAAAATTATAAATCTGAGGGGGGAAAGTAACTACTCAGGCACATCAACTAACGTACCACAGCATCTGTGCACTGTGGCGCGCCTTGAAAACTGCCACACACAAACACCGATAAAGTGCAACTTGGAAAAAAGTGTCACAGGCAACTCAGCCAGGCTGACACTCATAGGATGTCTCGCAAGTGCATACATACACTTGAGACCGGCAAGTGCTGACGCCGTGTGCGATTGACAAAGAGGAGTGCTTGGAATAAGCGCACTTGCTCAATGGTAAATTACATGCACTATTTGTATGTCATCTGCACAACTCAAAACGAAGGGACGAGTCGCAGTGTCGTGGGCTGGCTGGCACTTTTCTGCATTTGAAACAAACTCTATGTTGATTTAAGCTGTGCAAGGTTGCCATGCTGCGGTGTTGAGCATTTCAAAGGACATCCGTTACCCTTGCCCGGGAAGCGAAGCCACTCAGGGACAGCATGTTTGTGGCGAAGTCACCTCATGTTGCGCTTTGCATGCAGTCTACGTAGTTTCTGCCCGGGCTGCACCACTTATCGGGAATGCAACCCCTGCCACTCAGGTATGCTAAACATGTTCTGCTCTGCTGCACATTGCAGGTGGTCTTTGACCAAGCGGTGCGCGTGGACACCACCCACGGATCTCCGCAGCTGCTGCTGGAGACGGGAGTGTTTGACCACAGTGGCGTGCTGGTCTCTGCAGTGGGTGAGACGCTCACATTTGAGTACACAGTGCAGCTGGGAGACTCCAATGCGGACCTGGACTACCGAACCAGTGCATCGCTGGTGGCCAATGGCGCGCTCATACTGCGGGCGACGGCTGCGCCCATCACAGCGGCAGACCTGACGCTGCCACAACCGGGCGCGGAGGGCAGTCTCAGCTACAACAAGGTCAGCGTGTAGCTCGTGGCGCATGCGTGCCAGTGCTCTGTGCTGTTGCTGCCCTGGCACCATGTTCCAATGCTCGCACAGTAGAATGAAGGGTACGAGCATCTGCATGTAACATCTCGGTACTAGTGTTTGGTACTACAGTACTAGTGAAAAACAAAGTTTCTGCTACAATGGAGTTGATGCTGTCATGCTGGAGCGGGAGTGCATTATATCTATCTCTCACCTTCCCGTTCTTGTCACCTGCTGCCTGTGCAGGACATCACTGTTAAGCCAACCACTGTCAATGCCCTGGACGTGGACAGCACTGTGTTGGATGGCACATATGGCGCAGGTCATGTCATACCCATCACCGTCAAGTTTGGCTGGTGGGAGGACGAACCTGTGCCAGTCATGCTGCGTGGTGGCACTGGCGCAGGCGTGGGAGTCATCATGTCCACTGGCACTGCCTCAGTTGCCACCGTGCATTCCGCATACTACTCGGATGAAGTGCTGGTGAGTGGTCAACCGCTGCTTTTAAGCACAACTTGCACTGGTTCCTGCTGGCTTGTGGTACAGTGGTCAACTGCTGCTTCCAAGCACAACTTTGGCTGGTTCCTGCTGGCTGGTGGCACCCACAAACCTATTCAAGATGCCGTGCTCTGCCTGTTGTGTGTGCCTGTACATGTGGAGCGTGGTGGTACAACAAGCGCAGCATCGTAACCTAGTCTGGTATGTTTTGACACTCCCACTATTTTGCCGCTTTCATACATGTGTGTGGTGCTGCGACAGGACTGGGAGGTTGTGCTTCATGAGGGACACCAGCTGACGGCGGCTGACATCGGGCGCACGTTCACTGTAAATGGTCTGGCCATGAAGCTATCAGCGGTGGATGGAAATGCAGTGGCGTTTGTGGAGGGCTGGCTTGGACCTGTTGTGGAGCTAGGATTGCCAGTGGTGCAGGTGCGGGCGTCATCAGCGCGTGTGTATGCTGCTGCATGCTTGCACACCGGTACAATTATGGCGCACATACCAAGTGTATGCTTTGGTGGCATCAGTCTTCATATGTTTGTACATGTTCCTTCTGATACTGCTGCTAGTGCCAGGAACATAATGCCCTGATTCTTATCTCTATGGATTTCTGCAAGTAGGTGTCACTCCTGCTGTGTTGCATTCCCACATGGTGGCACCTGCATTGGCCTTCCTGGTATTACATGCTGAGTGGTTTTGTTGGCAGTAGGTTGCAAGCATTGTAAGGTCCGCCTGCTCATGGTGCAACCCCATGTGATCATGCGACAGTTCACAGATTACAGACATGGTTGGCGGGCGCTTCCGCTCCTGTTCACATGCCCACAGCCTCCCGTTCCACTGTGCATGTGCCTACCTGCAGATCATGGATGACGGCACACAAGTGGCCGTTTACACTGGTGGAAGTGGCACGTCAACACTTACATTTGAGTACACAGTGCGTGAGCTGGATGCCACCTTGGACCTGGAGTATGCCGCCACTGACTCCTTTGTGCTACCCACCGGCACCACACTGCACAGAGTGGCAGACGAGGTCACCGCGGTGAGGCACACAGTTGTGGCGCGGCTGCCTTACCTGCACCGCTGCGTATGCACATTGTATGAACCTGGTGTGTTAGCACTCTTTGGTGCTGCTTTGGTTGTTTGCTGTGAACATGATCCACAATGCTGGCATTTCCTGCTGCAGACTTGCACATGTTTTGGCAAGCATGCGGTGCATCAGGGCGGTGCTGAGCAGGGTGCTCGCTGCGGCATCCACAGCGATTGACAGCTGTGCCTACACGTTCCCACGGTAATGAAAGCAATCCATGTGTGCATGCGTGCCGTCCTCCCCACAGCCCATCGCCGTTGTGCTGCCACCACCTGGGCAATGCGTGGTGTACAAGGGCTGCTCCCTAGCAGGACACCGTGCCATTGCGATCGACACAACAGCTCCGACAGTGGTGACTCTTACGTCCGTCACGGCACCTCGTGGCTACCCTTTTGGCCCAAACGACGTCCTGAGTGTTACGGTCTCATACGACAAGGAGGTGGTGGTGGCACTGCCCACGGCTGGTGCACTGGCACCTCGGTTGCATATGAACACGGGCGGCTATGCCAGCTACTACGAGGGCAGCGGCACCACCTCACTAACCTTCCTGTACAGTGTTGTGGCAGGCGACGTGCAGTCAGCGCTGGAGACATACGTGGATGCAGTCGACCCTACCATATCACCTATGGAGACGTGGAATGCAGGAGTGCATGGTTACATCAGGCGCAAGTCCACAATACCAACCACGGATGCAGATGATGCCTTCCCAGCACCAGCTGCCGCTTACAGCTTGAGCGCTTTTGTGGTACTGCCGGTGGACACATCTGTGGCCAGTGTGTCGTCAGTCACGGTCCTCTCGCTGGTGAGGACACAAAGTGCGATGTCGCCATGGCAACCACATGTTGTCCGTGCGCATGGGCTCAGTGCCGCTGGGCAGTTGTCATAGCTTTGGGGTTGTTTCATCTCAGCAGGCAGCCCAATACACCATGCATCTGCATCAACAACCCATGATGCACACAACTTTTGAGCATTACCAGCTCTGTTTGTGCAACTTGAAGCTGTGCTGCTGTGGCATATTGTTTGACACTTTGGCCATGGCTTGCCTTGTGCACAACCCTCCTCATGCAGGTGGCTGGGGAGTACACTGTGGGCCAACTGATCACACTCCAGGTGGTGTTCACTCAGGCGGTGGTCGTCACTGGTACGCCCTACATTGAACTCACCAGCGGAGGCATAGCAGCTTACGCATCCGGCTCCGGATCAGCCACACTAGCATTTGCGCACACTGTGGGTGCCATGGACACAGCAGGGCGTCTGGGCATTGCACTGGACAGCACTGCTGACCCTCCATATGCAGCCATACAGCTGGGTACAGGTGATGCAATCAACGACCAGCTAGCCCCGGGCACAGCCGCAGCGCTGACACTGCCACGCACACTGGACATTGCCACCACCGCAGGCATAACAATCAGCACCACTGCGCCAGAGGTGGTCGACGTCACATGCCTGCATGTGGCGGGCCGTATTGGCGTGGGTGAAACCGTCCCAATCATTGTGACCTTCAGCACAGCGGTGGAGGTGACTGGGTCACCACAGCTGCCGCTGGATGTGGGGGACAGCTCTGCCATTGCCACATACGTAGGCCCCGACGCCAGCAGTGCCGGCCTGGCACTGCAGTTCTCGTACACGGTGGCGACCGGGCAGAGCAGTGGCGACCTGGATGCCGCGGACCCGCCAGCGCTGGTGCTCCCCGCTGGCTCTGCTATTTACCGCTCTGCAACTGTTGCGTCCCTGGCAGCAGTGCTTGACCTGCCAACAAGGGGTCAGCCGGGCTCACTGGGACTCAACTGTGACGTGTGGGTAGACACAGTGGTGCCTAAGGTGGCATCCGTGTGGCCGCGCACGCCTGCTGGCACGCACGGCGTTGCAGGCACCGTCCAGACACTGGAAATCCAAATGGATCCCGGTACGACTGCCATCACAGGTGGGAGCTTTGCGTTGGCGTATGGCTCTCTGGGGCCGACCACATGCATTGCTGCTGCGACAGTCACTGCCGCTCTCATTGAGTCTGCCATTGAGGCGATAGCGGCTGGGATTGGCGTCAGTGTCACGGCAACGGTGGCCGTCACGGCAAACACCCAGCGCTTCCAGGTGCGACACCAGCCTTGCTGGCATGAATGTGTTTGTTCACTGCCAAGTCCGCTGCTTGTGCACCCACAATAGCACTGATGACTTACTCCGCGATACGGTTTGCTGTCGCAATTCACCAGGAAACAAGGGACTTGCCACAAGTTGACTCACCACCATGCTGCTGCATTGTATGCACTCCCCCCCCATGCAGATCGTGTTTGTGACACCGTCAACGGGTGTGTTTGAGCTGTCATGGGATACCAGTGCGGGGTGCACCGACCTATACTGCGATGGCACACAATGCACGGATGCCTCGATCATCATGAACCGCAACATACCCCTGCCGCCACAGCTGGGCGTACTGGAGGTGATGGTGACCATGACTGAAGAAGTTGCCATGACAGGCACACCCACGCTGGACCTGGCTCTTGACACTGGAACCGTCACTGCGACCTGGGCGCCTGGCAGCGTGCAGTACGTGGATGTTGGCATACTTGCACCTGACCGGGTGGACTCTGGCTACTTTCGTGTCGTGTACGGCGGGGTGGAGACAGACTGCATTGACGTGCGCTCTCCTGCGTCTCTGGTGGGCAAGGAGTCCTTCCTGACACGCCTCGAGACACTTGACGCAGCGGCGCTTGTGGGCATCACCGCTGTTACCGCCACTCGTCGAGGCAACGGGCAGCGCTTCGCTGTGACATTTGCCTCCCCACTGGCGCAGCCCCTCCAGGCGACTGCCGTCACGAGCTGCCCCATCAACCTGCCCACAGGCGCCATTGTGGAAGTTCCCAACACGGCGGACATTGCCTTTGTGTACACGCTCCAGCCGGGGGACGTCGCCGACGAGGTTGCAGCCGCTGCAAGCGCCATCGTGCTCCATGGCGGCAGCATTCGCCGTGCGTCCACCCTACCTGCGCAGGATGCAGACCTGTCCATGCCTGCGGCTGCGCCCGACCGCACCCTTCCGGGCGTGGCTGTAGACTGCTCCGTGCCTCCGGTTGTGGCGTCCATGACATGCACGGCCTACGGTGGGACGTACGGCGCGGGGCAGCGCCTGTACCTGGCCGTGACATTCAGTGCGGGTGTAACGGTCACCGGCAAGCCCGTCATGTATCTCAACTCGGGCACGTCTCTGGCGCCCGCTTCGGCACCCTATTACGCCAGCGATGGAGTGTCCGTGGTGTCGTTCCGCTACACGGTGCAGGAAGGCGAGGCGTCCGCCGGCCTGGGCCTGGCTCCATATTCCACAGTGGCGCTGAGTGTGCTTGATGTGGCAATTATCAGCGAAGGCGGCAAAAACTTTGTGCCCGCGGACCTGACGCTGCCAGCGGCGGTCGCACCCTGCGGCGTGGATGGTGCTGCAGTTGTAGTTGACACCACAGTACCAGCTGCAACGAGTGTGGTGGTGGACAAGGACGCTGGAACGTACGGGGCAGGAGAGGAGATCATGCTGGTAACCACGTTCTCATGGGGTGTTGCTGTCATGGGTACCCCCTACGTGGGGCTTGCTTCAGGCGGCCGCGCCACGTACACACGCGGTGGTCGTGTGCAGGTAAGCTTCGCTTGTTGTGCCGTTGAAATGTTGGTGCCTGTAATTGTTAGCCTATCCTCATGTGTTGCTGAGGAAGGATTTGGTGCTCTTGTTTGCAGACATCTCACACATGCACTGCCACCAACTGCTGTGAACCCATTTGACGTGGTTGGGGGTGCAGTGTCTGTGGCTCATCACCTTGCACCCCGCTCTTGTCCCCAACCGTGCAACCACCGCTGCAGGTTATTGACGTGCTAGCCACAGATGACCTGGAAGTGTTTGCCGCCCCACCCAACGTCGCCGCGGGTGGCTTCCGTGTCACCTATGGTGGCGAGCTGTCAGAGTGTGTTGCTTACAATGACGATGCCGGGCTCATGGCTGCACTCACTGCGTTGGCACCCCTGGTGGCGCCTGTCGCAAGTGGGTACCCATCGGTCCAGAGTGTTGCAGTGGCAGCACACCGTGGCGGGTTCAGGTGCGTGCGCTGCAGCACGAGCCACCTCTGTAGGCACTCGGGTGCTTGTGCACACCTGTGGCAGCTGTTAAACGCATATGCCCCTGCCCTTGTGCAGCTGGTGCGCATGCACAAAACGCCTCAATGCGCGTTGCAAGCCGTTCAGGCACACTGCGCATGGTACTTGCCATTTAATTACCTGCTTGTGCCTCTGTTGCAGGTTTACGGTGACATTTGCTGGAGGGTCGGGGGCATATGAGCAATACCCTCTAGCAATTGAGGTACGTTCCTCTTGCTGCTGATGGCCCGGTCTCGATGTTGCAAAGAGATTTCCTTGGCCACTTATCATCAGCCAATTCTTTGCCACACACGCACGGCTGCTCTGCGCACGCCAGTGCCTTCACCGCTGATTATACACCCATGCATGCGCCATAATGCTGCAGTTGCTGGTGCTGCCGCTGCTGGTGCTGGTGCTGCGCTGGCGCAGATACCGTGGAACTGGTATGAGGGCTGTGACGCCATGTTCCCAGCATACACAGAGCCCCGACGCGCTGATGGCACGGACCTATATTTCCTGTACACAGTTGGGGCAGCTGACACCGCAGGGGCAGTGGAGCTAGACGCAGGAGCCACCATCACAATGGCTCCAACTGGTGCCAGCTACGTGCGACGCAGCCAGAGCCAGCCTGTAGCAGATGCAAATCCATCTCTGCTGTCTCTTGTGCCCATTGCAAGCGTGGTGCCAGCGCTGGTGGTGCAGGTGGACACTGCTGCTCCGGTGGTGATATCAGTCCAGGAGTACGACTATGGCGCAGGCACATATGGCTTTGGCAGCGTGCTCATCGTGCGCATCACGTTTGACCTGCCAGTGGTGGTCAGCACGGTGGCGGTGGAGCAGCCGCAGCTGGCGCTGGTCATGGGAAAAGCACATGCGGGTGTTCCAGTTGCCGACGCAGTTGTTGACGCATCCTTCACACTGTCCTACACCAGCGCAGCACTCAACAGCCTGGGGCTCGTGCTGGATGCAGCTTCGGACGCCGTCGTGTTTCTGACGTACACTGTTGGCGCTGACGACTACAGCGCCGACCTGCCATACGATGGCACTTCCGCACTTACTGGCACCATCCGGCGTGCTTCCTCACACCCCACCACGCTTGCGGCACTCACGCTGCCCGTTGTGGGTGCGCCTGCGTCTATGACCGGCGTGGTGGTGGGTGCTGCTTGGGAGCCCACTGTCGTGTACAGTGTCTTTGCGTCGCCCTCTAGCGGCACGTTCAACATCGATGACGCAGTTACCATATCTGTGCGGTTGACGCGCCCGGTGCGCGTGCGCGGCACTGGCGTGCCAACCCTTGAGCTGGATGTGGGCACGCCTTACAAGGTGGACGCAACAGCCGCGGCTGATGCAACAGCATACGCAGACACACTGATGTTCCCCTACACGGTGATGCCAGCGCACGTCACACCGCACCTAGACTATACCAGTGCAGCGGCACTCGTGGCACCTGCAGGCGCGGATGTGGTGGATGAGAGTGGTGCAGTGGTGGCACTGACGCTGCCAACGCCAGGCAGTGCATTGTCGCTGTCTGGTACCAGTGCGATTGCAGTGCTGGGTGCTAGTCTGATATGGGCGGTGGACAGTGTGACACCCAATGGCGTGTACTACGCGGGACAGTCCATCTTCATTAGGTAAGCACGCACCTCGTAACCCCCGTGACAGGTGTGCACAGGCGGCTACTTGGTGCAAAACAGATTTTGTGGTTTGAAATACTGTGGCTGGTGTGACATGGTACATGCTCATAACAGGTGGAATATTACTGCATTCGTTAATTTCACACTCAGCGCACTCGTGCCGCCCCCCCCCCCCTCTCCCCCCACGTTCTCCGTGCATATGCCTTGTACAGGGTGCGATATTCAAGTCCCGTGGTTGTACTAGGCGCTCCCCTGCTCTTCATCAAGATTGGCGCTGACCGCGACCTGCATGTGGAAGCAACATACTCATATGGATCAGGCACCAAGGACCTGGTGTTTGAGTACATTGTGCACCCCAGAGACAGCAGCGTGCGTCTGGGCTACGATGGGCAGTATGCCCTGTACTACCCCACAACCCTCACGGGTGGTGCGGTGCGCACGGCGCAGGACCTGACTGTGGACGCTGACACAACCATGCCGGATGCGGCATCACCTGCGCAGCTCAACAACCTGGCAGATGTGCAGGTAATTGTGCCCACCCACACCCAGGCCGCAATGGTGCAGGAGTCTGCATTGCAGCTTGTGATGCCGGAGGCTAGGCAGCTTTCCATGTCTTCAGTCGTGCCACTGTTGTTTGCTGTCGCTGTTGTGTAACACAGCTTACTTGTTTCCACACACTCACATTATGTGCTGTACTACTGTGCAGGTGGACACAAGCATGCCAAAAGTGGTGCAAGTGACGACCGGCACGCCACATGGCGTTTATGGCGTGGGCGAGCACATACAGCTGTCAGTGCAATTCACCATGCGCGTGTACGTGAAGGGGGATGCCAGGCTGCCCTACCTGCAGGTGGCTGGTGGCGGCACAGCACCATACGCAGGTGGCAACAACACAGATACTCTGACATTTGAGTACGTGGTACGGCCAGGGGATGCTGTAACTCTGTTCGACTACCTGGACACACGCGGGTGGGTGCGCGAGAACTACAGCTATGCGCTGCAAAAACCGCCTGTTTCACAGATCAAGGTGAGTGACAATGCCTCTGCGTTTATGCCCTGAGTCTGCAGCTGCCAAGACTGCAGTGCAGCGACATGATTGGGGGTTGATGTACTAGCCAGACCAGCATCAGGCATCTGTTTGCAGCATTTGCGTGCTTAACCATGCTTGTGTGTTGCGGGTGTACATGGGATTGCCTGGTATGTGTGGTCTCACACTTCACTGTTCCTGCCATGATGCCACCGTCACACAGGCGGCATCAACACGACCCACCACGGATGCGCTGCTGGTGCTGGCACGCCCCAGCCTACCTGGCAGTATCAGCTACTACCGCACCATCACCATAGACACCAGTGCACCCACGGTCCAGCGTGTGACGGTCACCAGCCCAGACGGAGTGTATTCCACAGATGATGTGCTCACCATTCGCATTGACTTCACGCAGCCTGTGATGTTCACTGGTCAAGACGTGGCCCCATCACTAGCATTGCGCGTACAGGAGCGCGCTGCTGTGGGTGGTGCGCGTGGCGAGCGGCGCGCGTCCTATGTGAGCGGCAATGGCACCACATCGCTGGAGCTGGAGTTCGTGGTCAGGCGCGGCGACTACACGTCTTTGCTGGTGAGTGTGTCATGCTGGGTTGGCATTCCTAAGCTGGCATTGCCACTGCGGCATGGTGCAACAGAGTGGGGGGCACACACGCGGTGCTGTATGAATAAGGCTAGTTTTGCAGGTGCAGCATACTACCTCCGTCTTCCTGCGTGCACTGCATGAGGTATAGCTTTGAAAGCCTAAGCCGATGTAGGATGCACCCCCTCAGCACTTGCACCTGCCCACTTGTCCCTTTGTGCCACATGCCACAGGATTACGAAACCACAACGTCACTGAGCATCTTCCCTAACAAGATTACCTCGCTGCAGCACCGTGACGGCCGAGCCCGCCGAACAGCTACAGAGCCGCTGCAGGATGCCAACTTGGCACTGCCACTGCCGGGCACAGCCGCAACCGCAGCCGGCCCCTTTAGCATTGTTGGCTCTGGTGACAAGGTGGCCATCCAGACGCGAAACGTGCAGGCAGTGAGCGTGTCAAGCCCCCAGCCTGATGGCGTGTACTGCGAGCATGCCGTGATTGAGGTTGCCATCACGTTCAGCACCAGTGTGCTCGTCTCTGACCCCACGTCACCAGGCAAGTGCCGTCCGCTTCTGTCACGTAGCCTGACCTCTCTGGCGTATCTCTGGTTTGCGGCCTTTGGGTGCGCAGATACTCATGTCCACATGTTTGCGCTGCCGACGAGCACCTCAACCTGTCTGCATAGTGCCTGCCAATGTTGGCAGATGCACCACAATGCCTTGGTACCGCTGCGTGACGACCACGTTGCAGCATGCTCTATGTGCTTATCTGCATGCCTTGACATTATTTGCCTGCCTGCACACGCAGTGCTCATGCTGCATCTGGATGCGGGAGATGTGGCAGCGGAGTATGCCGCTGGATCTGGTACACAAACACTCACATTTACCTACACAGTGCAGGCCACAGACTCCTCGCCGCACCTTGACTATGTGCCACCCGCGCCAGCGGACTCGCCTCTGACGGCCGCCTTTGGCTGCATCACTGATGCTGCCACCGGAGAGCCAGTGTACCTCAACTCCTTGCCTGCACCAGGGCAGCCAGGCAGCCTTGGTGCCAACAAAAACATTGTGGTGGATGGAGCAAGGCTGTGGGTAGTTGAGGTGCGCACTGACGTACCTGATGGTACATACGGTACGGGAGAGAGCATCGAAATCTCGGTGCAGCTGTTGCTGCCGATGGCGGTGGAGCCTGCACTCAGTGCGACATTGGAGCTCAATGTACAAGACGCTGGTGGCCACAACAAGGTGCTGCCACAGAGCAGGTGCGTGCTCGCCATCATAGCGCTGCAGAGTCCGGTGCACCTTCTATAGCAAGTAAGCTGCTGCTCTTGTGGCATTTTCCCAGGTGTGTTATCATAATGCCTTGATGCTTGACCGTACGTACAGGTGTACAGTGGCTTAACAAACCTCGACCGTACGTACAGGTGTACAGTGGCTTAACAAACATATACTACAGTAGTATGTGTACGGATTACCTGACGCTGACATGCATATGCGGGCCATTGCAATGTCTTACCGCAGCCTGAGTGCCGACGGCATGTACCTGGTCTTTGTGTACAATGTGGCCGCTGGAGATGCCACCCCTGCGGGCATCACGCTGGACTACTCAAGCACCACAGCACTTGTGGGCCAGGTGCGTGGATCGGCTGTATTTCGCGTCCCCCATGTGTCTTGTGGGTGCGCTCTGGCAGCATGCCTTGCTGAATGGATGAAAAAGGTGTGCAAACAACCTTAACTGCTGACACAACATCTGTGGCCACCTGCTTGACGCCTTGCAGCTTGTGATATCAAGCCCCTACGCATCCGGCACGGTCACCGCTGTCCTGCCAGCGCCTGGCACAGACGCAAGCCTGGGCGGTGCCAGCTCCATCATCATTGACACCACAGCTCCGACTGTTGACCACGTGTGGTCGCCGATGCCCAACGGCATGTACGGGCTCGGTGCCATAATTGATGTGGTAGTGACCTTCACTGCACCAGTCTCCTTTCCCTTGGCTGCTGATGCTGCGGCATCGGTTCTCATGCTGGATGTTTCAGGCACCACTGGCGCACAGGCAGTTTACATATCTGGCAGCGGCACAACAGACCTTCTGTACCGATACACAGTGCTGGCGGGGCATGGCACCTCTGACCTGGATGCTGTGAGCACCACCGCACTGCATGCAACAGGGGTCATGCGCGACAGCACAGTGCCGGCCACGCCTGCGGTCACCACACTGCCCGCGAAGGGTGCAGCCGGCAGCCTGAGTGCCAGCAGCAACATTGTGGTCAACGCGGCTGCTGTGGTGGTCACAGGGGTGTCGACGTCACATGCTTCTGGGACATATGGTGTTGGCGAAGTCATAGATGTCGTGGTCACCTTCGCGGGGGCACTGTCTGTGGCACCCGATCAGGTGAGCGGCTGGCTGATTATAGGCAGGTGCCACTGTGTAGCAAGCACTGTGGCGGCAGTGCTGCTGCACCTTGTGCACGTGCGAGTGGCAAGCTAGCAAGTGTACAGCATGGTATGTGCGGCCTAGCAGCCAGGCCATAGCTTCACGGATGGCAGTGTTGTGCAACGTGCGGTGTACTTGTGTCGTGACGTTGGCTTGGTGCTCTGCAATGCTCCCTTGCTGTCTGCGCATTAACATGGCACCTGGTGTATTTGCTTTCCCGTGCTGCTTTGCGGTGTGGCACTCACCTGCACAGCCTACACCATACATGCGGCTAAATTCGGGTCCTTCTGCGGTGGCTACATACACCTTAGGCAGCGGCAGTTCTGCACTCACATTTGTCTACGCTGTTGCAAGCGGCGATGCCAGCCCTACGTTAGACTATGCCTCTGTGCTGGCATTGGAATGCGGGGCTGCACTGTACCAGCTGGATGCTCCATCCGCCGTGCCGCTCATAGCACAGCTGCCTGCCCCAGGCAGTACTGGCAGCCTCAGCCAGGCAGTGAGCATCGTCATTGACACGCCGCCGCCGCATGTGACAGCTGTCACAAGCACCGTGCCCAACGGCATCTATGGTGCAGGGGAAGTGATACCCATATCAACAACATTCTCGGCGCCCGTGGTGCTTGGCGGCACTGGCAGCATGAAGCTTTATGTGGACGCAGGGGCCATCAATGGGCCAGCGCCGTGTGTGTACTCTGCGGGTGCCGGCACGGTCACACTGACTTGGTTGTACACAGTGCGTGAAGGGGACTTCTCAACGGACCTGGCCACAGACTCTTCTACTGGCGTGCCATTCCGCGATGGCACCATTCTGCGCGCATCTACTGTGCCATTGCAGGTGAATACATTCATCATGGTCGCTGGTGGGCTCGCTGGTAGGCAGGCGTTAGCATAGTCTAGTTGCACAGGCTACCACTGTATACGTCACAAGCATGTTGCAAGCTTGCCACCTTGTGCACTTCACGCATGGATGTTGTTTGTTTGGTCAGGTTGAATGGTTCGGATTCGGACGGCCGTCAGCATTAGTCCAGCTTGCGCTGAACTGGGCCAAGTTGGGCGTTGTGTATACGAATCGCCCCAGTGCACATGCCTGCTCAATGCAGCTCAATGGCACAAGTCTACCAATTGCTTACGCTGTCCCTGCATTACAGGAGGCGGACCTGTTTGTGCCACAAGAAGGTCTGCCAGCCAGCCTCAGTGGCAGCAAGGACATTCGCATTGACACCAGTGCACCACAGGTTTGGGCGGTGGCTACACGGCGTGGTGTGTCTCTGGGACCGGGCCAGACAGCGGACTTGCATGTATTGTTTGATGCGCCTGTGGCCGTCACGGGCACCCCACGAATTGTAGTGGGCATGGATGACAGCAATACCAGGTGCGTCGTAGTGGAGGGGCATGCTGGCGTGTGTGTGGTTTTCGCACTCATACGCACGTTGTATTTGAGCTGCGGCTTGTTCGCTGCTCATGTGTACACCTGTTGCCAGTGCCACCTATGGTTTGGTGTTTGCACGTGGCGCGTGAAAATGCCATACGATCATACTTTGTGCCGGTTGACAGCGTACAACATGGTAGTGGGAAGGCGTGATGTTGTGGCTTATACCACTGTGACCGGTTAACTCCTTTGTGAGCGTTTGGCAGGTGCAAAAACATTGTGCCAAGGCGCATGGGCCACAGCAGACACACCATATGCTTGCATGCCAGTATAAAAGTTCTGCTGCTGGGTATCAGTGAAACACTTGCATTTAGTGACTGCACGCCGTCACTGGTTTTGACCTGCCTTGAGCCTTTACCAATATTACAGCATCTACCCCACTCCTGCTATGCAGGTATGCAACATATAACCCGACGTTTGCCGACGTGCTCGGCCCTGGCGAGGCTGAAGGGGACGTGACGACAGCTGTGCCATTCACTCTGCAGGTCGGCAAGACAGATGTGGTAAGTTGTGTTGTGGCACATACTACTCTGGATGCTTGAAGCCTCTGCTTTTGGTACATGCAGCAGCTCACACGTGGTGCCTTGCAACTTGAAAAACAGGCATCACGGCTGCACCATCATAGCTCTGGGGCCTTGGAGCTCAATGGCGGGACCATACGTCGGCTAGGCACCCACCCTGTAACAGATGCAGTCCTGGCACTGCCGTCTCCAACGGATGATGTGCGACATGGCGGTACTGGGCTCTTCGACGCCGCGGTTGGAGTTGAGGTGAGTTTTCCCATCTTTTATTTGTTGCGTTCGCTGGCCCCTGCTATGTTTGTGCAGTACCCATCAACATGTGCTGTACTGCACTGTGCTGCAATGCGCGGCGCTCAAGTGTCCGGAGTGAACACCATATGTATGGCCTCACTCATGTTGCAACCTGTGACGCTTTAGCCTTTCTTGCGTGTATGTCGCTAATGCATGCTCTGACAGGTGGTGCTGCATGGGCTAAGCCACGAGAGTGTTGCAGACCTGCAGGCAGTGCTGTATCATGATACAAGGAACGCCACGCTGCTCAGTGGCTCACCCCGATACCTTGAGCTGGGTGTGCCAGAGACACGCGAGTTTCTGCCAGGTCAGGACATGCCGCCGCCTTTGCCACTTGGCGCATACTTTGAAGTATAATGTGTGCTGTTGTGTCCACAACTGTCTAAGTTTACGTTTGCTGCAGAGTGGCATAGCACTTGGGGATTTACTATGCCTCGTTCCACGTGTGCACTCATCTGCCCACACAACACGTAGCTGACATTTTTACCCCCATTTTGCCCCTGCGTGCATGCCTTCCTCCTGTGAAACTATGTGCTTACCATTAGGGCAAGGCCCGTCAGAAGCAATTGGGGCATTGGAGCAGCCACTGCTCCGTCATGGTGCACGTGGATACGACTATGCTTTTGCAGATGTCTGCGGCCCCAACCTTGCGATGAAACCGTGGACAAATACGCTGCAGAGTAGCACAGCTTTTGGAGGCGTGGCCAGTCGTGCTATCGATGGCAAACGGGATGGAGCTTTCAGCAGCGGCACCGTGACCCTCACAACGCTAGAGCAGTCGCCGTGGTGGCAGGTGCGCATCGCTGAAGGCTGTGTGTTGCATGCCTTGCCACACTTGCCAGCTCGGGTGCAGCTGTCAGTGTGTTGGCTTTTGACACAAAGCACCGCCAGCAACACACAACTGTGAACACTGCAGAGGTGTCTGCGCCTTGAGCAACTTTGACATCAGCTGCACGAATGCACATGTCAGGTTGTTGACAGAAAGTGCAACCATATACTTCATAGTTTGTGCAATACATGCACCCCGCACGCACATGTCAGAGTTGCACTGTCCTCACCGTCTGCTATCATGCTGACCATGGCTGCAATGCTGTGGCTTGGCCAGGTGCAACTGGAGGCACCAACAGTGCTGGGCCACGTCCGCATATTTGGCTCCGCTGACGAGCTTGAGCAGTCAGAAGTGCAGGTGCGGTGTCTGCATTACCTTGCCATTTCGTACACACACCACAGTGCACCAGCAGCTCTGGAATGCATATATATGCACATACGTCAGTGGCCTCGTCCCTGTTGTGTGCGTGCACCTGCGCTTTGCATCATCTCGCGCAACAGCTACCGCACACGGTTTGACCTACAACTGGAAACTTGTGTGCATGGCAAGGCTTGATAGGCCAGAAGGAATGGTTTGGTGCCAGATTATAGGTGTGCACATAAATAAAGGTGCTTTGCTAATTACTATGTCATTGAACTCTCCACGCAGGCGGTGTACATTGAGTCTACAGAGCTTCTACAGGGAACCTTCACACTCACCATCAATGACCGATGGAAAGGCAGTGCAACTACGCCCAACATACTCACTGATGCGCCGTGTTCAGCCGCAGACGAGAGTGGCATAACGGTGGGCCGTTCGGTAAGTGCGTTGCAGCAACAAGGTGGTGGCCTGTGCCATTTCTCATGGCTGTTGTGTGCTACTGTACTGGTCACACTCAGCTGAGCTGTATCTGCTGCTGCTGCTGCCACTCCTGTTGCTTTGCAGGTTGAGTCACACCTTCGCACAGCAATTGCCATGCTGGATACAGACATCACTGTGTCTGTCGAGGCATGTGAGCCACTGATTGAGTCAGCGATGCAGCGGGCATTTGTGGTGCAGCTGTCATCTCAATATGGTGATGTTCTGCCAATGACTATCAACACAGCGGCTGTCAGCCATGTGGCCAAGGTGAATCCAAGTGCATGCGCTAGCCCTGTGCCTGCTTGCTGCGGGGCGTCATGTTGCGGTGTTGTCTTTGACACTGGCTGGAAGATGCATGGCACGTGCACGCAAGCTGAGCATTCCTGCGGGCCCATCCGTGCATTGTCGTGGTACTTGCGGTACAGCCTCACACCTGCCTGGCGCAAGCGCACTGAGCATAGCATGCGTGCAACGCGTGCTGCCAGGCGGCCGTCACCACACTGCGAGAAGGCACAGCGGCTGGCACAGTGTATCACAACGGAGCTGCACGCCGTGTGACACCCCAGCACACGCCAGCCTGGCTCATGGTGTTCGCACATGCAGCAGATGTGGGGGTGGACATGACACTGTCCGAAGCCCGTGCAGCTGCAGCATGGGTGCATTACATTGCAGGGTATGCACCAGGGCGTGAAGACAACATCGCCTTGCCAGATGGTATTGTGGGTGAGGCGGTGCGGGTGCAGCTCGTGGGGAAAGGGCAGGTGCGCACACTCTGTAACTGCTCGTATACACGCTAGGCAATCAGGTGTGCATGTTCAGGCAGATGTTGGTGGCAGCCACAACCAACGAGGTGCACTAAAGTGGTACTGAGGTTGCGCACCTGCAAGCTGGGCAAGGTTCACTGTTTAAGCACTTACATTTGATGCGTTTTTAGCTCGTGTTGGAGCAAGACGCGTTTCAACAGTCATGCCCCCTAACTTATTCCTTGTGCACTGTTTTATTGCGTGGCATGTGGCACTGAGCAGCTGGCTCTGGCAGAGTTCGAGGTTTATGCTGCAGCCTTCCCGCCACTTGCACTGTATGGCGGCGCCAGTCCTGCTCCACGGCGCGATGCATGGGAGGCATGGGCACCGGATGAGAGCCCCAGTGTGGCATTTATCAGTGCAGAGATGGCGGGAGAGTGGATGCTAGAGCTGCTTGATGCCAAGGCTCGCACAAATGATGCAGAGCCGTCACGCCGACAGCACCCGTACATACACGGAGATGGCGCGTTTGCAGGGTGGTCGCTCACGCTGGTGGACTATTTCGGCAACACGCGCTCCTTCTCCAATGATGCCGCCATCACAATAGAGACACTGCCGACGTATGGCACACTACACACTGCCTTGCTCAGCGATGGCAGCACTGAGGATATCTCTGCTGTGCAGCTACGGCCTGCCGGTGGCATGGACGCCCTGACGGGGCGGTGCCCCGGACTGGGCAATGCTGCCAATGCTGACGAGGCATATGGGTGGGTGCAGCCTGGTTCTAGCTAGTATGCACCTTGCATGTGCCAACCAATCTTCTAGTGTATCATCATTGGTGCTGCCGACATGCGCACAGCACACAGACTTGCCATCTGTGCATTACTGCTGTATAACATGTGACACCCTGTTGGTGTCCTTCTTGCACACTGCACGTGGCGTGTAGCTTGTGTGCGCTGCAGCTTCTCAAACGCGACAGTTGCTGCTGATCGATACTGATGTCGTTCGTACACACCGTTGACGCATGATTTTCTGCAGGTGCGAGGTCAGCTTTGGCAGGGGGCCCCTCCTCTCATCACGCACCCTTGGTGCTGTTGCACAGCGCAACTACCTACGCCGCGCTCCTGCAGGGGCCATATCCGTGTGGTACACCCCTCCTCCTGGCTACTCTGGCCCGGACTCGTTCACGTACAGTGCAACTGTGGATGGCGTCAAGTCCATGAGCGCAGCGCCAGTCAATGTGCATGTGCGCGAATGCCGGCTGCGCATGGTTGGAGCGCGCGCACCATTGTGTGCGTGCGCTGCTCCTGCAGATGCAATAGCAACTGCCGCATGTTTTGATGCGGTAACGGTGACATGCGCTGCCGGCAGCAGTGCAATGCCCGCAGCTGCAGCTGAGCGGGTGTGTGAGGCATGTGCATCGCTCCACATGGCCTCGGCCGCTACGAGCTATGCCACATTTAGCGCGCAATGCTTGCACGAGCTGTTCAAGGTTGCGGTGTACCTGCAGGAGTATGGTTACTGCACCGCAGAATATGCACTGCCGGCGTGTCGCGGTGAAATCATGGATGATCGCCAAGCTTCCACATTCAGTCTGGAGCTTGGTGGCAGCTACATGCTCAGCAATTTTGGCGCGTTGCAAGCAGATGACCTGCGTACTCCACCAACCACACAGTGTCGATGCTTGCACCAGCCATGGGAATGTGCGTGCAGTGCCAGAGCATAGTGCGAGCCGCGCTGCACGCGGCCACCCCAGGCTCCTGGGATGCTCTGGTACCTCGCGCCGCCCACCAGATGTCACAATTTTGTTCATCCACATTTTTGAATACCACAATACATATCGGTGCGATGTCAAGACACTTGGGCTGCTCTTTTATGGTGGCTGCTGTTGTATAGGCCAGCTTTCGCAGCAATGAAGTGCCCTGTCCAAGATACCTACTGTACTGTAACAATTTCATTCCTGATCCAGCACGTACACTGGCCTGCACTGTGATGCCACCGCCATGCCGCCAGCACCTCACGAACGCACTGTGCTATGGCGGCAACTGTGACTGCCACCCTTCTGCCATCCCCTTTTGTGACCAGCGCGGTGCAGAAAGGGCGGCCGATCCCCCCTGTCTCCCGCCTGCTTGCGTTTGGTAGCGGCCTGCCAGAGGACGCGCTGGCCTAAGCGTGCTAGCGTAGGTACTTTTTCTTTTAGCAATATCTCGGGCATCACGGGCCCCATCGTAAACAAAACTTCATTGCGCGACGGGCTCTGGTGAGACACAGTGGGCAGGACATGCCAAGTGCACCTGTGCAAGTGCCGAGTGCACGTTTTATTTACGATAAGGCCCGTGAGGCCCGAAAACTTGCGAAAAGAAAAACAACCTACGCCAGCCCGCTTAGGC
>JAULBY010013457.1:0-55889 GCA_032358315.1 Ophiocytium majus | reverse complement strand
TCATTGATAATATTGATAGAGAAGTGATTGTGAAATCCGAACTCATCATAGTCCGATTGTATGCTCGATATAGCTTTCTTCTTTGTGAGAAACAGAACGTTTTTTGCACCGAACAAACGGCATACCTCTAGCGAGGTCGCTGTCTTGCCTGTCCGAACACCCCACATTAAGTACACTAGACCGAACTCCTCTAATATCGTACAAGCGTCATTCGCTCCGTCCGACTGATAGGGTCTGAGTTGTTTCGTCATAGCAGTTCGATTTCATTTTTAACTTTAGTCCAATAGTTCTCTGACTCGTCAAATGATAAATCATAAACCATTGCTGTTTTTCTTGAGTGATTTATCAACTCATCAATTGCAATTATAACGCATTGCTTTATAATTTCTTTTCTAACAATTCTATTTATAATGTTTGATATTTGGAACAATCCTTTTCTATTATACTTACTAAATAACTCTTGTGCTTTTTCTTTCGGACTCATACCTCTTCAATTATAACGTTATAACCTAAATGCTTTAATACAGCGTGAATGCCAGTCTTAGCGTCATCTCCTAGATAGCTATTGTCATGTTGTTCCTCGTCAGGGTGCTCTAACTCTACATCATTTACATATAGCTTTACACCGTAATCACTACAACATCCGTCACTACAATGATAGTCCCATTGTTCAAATGTGATTTTTATATCTTTCTGACTCATACCTCAATAAAATTATTGTCCAACAACTCGCTGTAATCCAGCTCGAACTTCTTACAGACCATCGTTATGATGGACCAATTTCTCTCCCAATTTAAGAACGATTGGGTGTCATTCTCATCTAAAAATCGTCTTGATAGATTTTTAAAATGTGCTCTCGTCTTTTGCAAATTACCATAAGTAAAGTCGTCATGGTTATGGTAGTTACAAAACATACCCACCCACCATACAATCCTATCGTCAGGCATTTTTATCGTATCAAGGACCTCAAGTACTTTATCAATAAAGTACGGTGCTCCTTTAATCAGCCCAATCTCTTCGTTTAGAAAATCCTCGACTGCAATCTTTGTCTTTAAATCTTTATATCTATTGTACATCTTATAAGTTTATTTTTTTCTGCATTTCTTTTTTAACAAATCTAACCATCGTGCCGTTTGCACCCCTGAACATCTTAGGCGGCATACCGAACTGATAGTTGGCATACAAACTTATCCATTTGTAGAACGTTTTGTGCGATAGCTTAATCTTGCCTGACATTCCGTAGTCAGGGTATTCGTGTGAAAAGTCGTTCAACAACTCTTGACCTAGATAGTCATGGTCAGCTTTCAGTACGTACCTACGAAGGTCGCTCGTACTTGTCACCCATTCTCTGAACTCAAAGCTAGTCGATGCCTCTAATTTACGGAGCTCAAGATTTTTGAACGCTGATTCAATCAGTCCGTCAAGTAGATAATGCGACAGATTGTTCAACATATAGTTGTCAAATCTCGCCCACTCTTCTGATGACCAAGAGCTGAATAAATGATGACCAAACTCCTCAAGTGGCGTAAACTCTTTGTTGTAATACTGAGCGAACTCTAGCTCCCATTTACGTCTCTCATGTGAGTTACCCGCACCTTTGATAGCGTAGTTTGTCGTGATGACAATCTTTGGCGAATCATCGAACGGTATGTAAATCTCATCTTTGTTCTTTTTCTCTAGCGTCAGTCCTTCCGTAATAACGGAGAACAAACGCTCAAACTCAAAGTTCTTAGGTACATCATCAAATACTAACACCTGAGTGTCTGCCGATACACGCTGATAAGGGAATGACTTTTGGAATGAAAATCCTTTGCCATCAATCTTTATCATTCGTTTCATCTCGTTAACGCCACGTACCCAAATACCTTTACCCGTACCTCCCTCAGGATTGTCTGAAATCATCTCATCGTTAAGTATGACGGCAGGACAAAAGTCAGACGGTTTGTGCGAATGAAGCAAGAAACCAATCGTTGACTCCATCGCCCTTTGACGTTTGTCATCACCACCCGATATATTGCTGATGAATTTCTTAAACTCACAATCACTAAAGTCTGACTGAACATAATCACGCTCAACTATTTGCTTATCCCAAATAACACCTGCTAGTTCTGTATAAGGTATTTGAGTAACCTCAAACGCAGTAACTTTTACAACACAGTTCCTATAATAAATGTAGCTACAATCTTTGCCGTCCTTCATAAAGTTTGGCGTTATTGACGGAAGAAAGGACAAAAAATCTTCCTTTGCTAATTTAGTTTTCTCAGCATAAAAATCATACACTGCCATGTCCTCTAGTGACTCTAAGAACTCAAGCACAAAATCTTTGATGATGTCCTCAGTAATATTGTAAATACGGTTGTTAATGATTCTGATAAATACAAAGTTCTGTGAACCTGACGGGTAGAATTTATGAAAGCCATTATCTACCAAGAAATCTCGGTATTTATGATTAATAATAGTCACAACGCCCTTGCTTGACACAGTCCAAAACACACCAGGTTTAAACTTCTCGACAACCTCCTCGATGATATGCACAGGTTTTTTAGTGACCTTAGATATTTTCTCGACTGACATATTCAATGAATACATCTTGACGATATCATCTATCTGGTCTAAGTCCTCAAATGATTTAGTACCGAATGTAGACACAGACTTATAAGCGGACCGCCAAATGTTCGTTATCTCTTCAGCTTTACCGCCCTCATCGAACTGAAGTATAGTCGATAATGCTGTTGCTTGGTCGATACCAAAATCGTTGAAAGCGGACGCTAGAATGAACAAGTTGTTGTTTTTCTGTCCGTCAATCATTCCGAACTTTTTGTTCCACCAACTGAGCAGCTTCTTAATTATCTCATCATCGCTATCAATAGGTAGCACAACTTTTTCTTTCTTAGAAACTTTTGGCTCAATAAACTTCTCGGTCCAAAGGCAAGGGAAGTCATTTACAAATATGTTCTCATCGTAAGACTCGTAGCATACACGACTGACATTAGAGCAGGACTTATCAAAGTTTGGTGAGTTATAGTATTTTTGCAGAGCCTTGAAATATGATTTATGATTCTCAGCTTCTTGTGGAATCATTACCAAAACTTTCAGTCCGTCACCAGATGGTGATAGGAAGCAAGCGTATGTGTAAACGTCATTCTCAATGCCATCTCTAAAATCTGTTATCTCGTCTTGACTATTAAAACCATCAAAATCAATGCAAATAAATCCTGAGTGATGCAGTAAGTCAGCGTCAGTCCTACCTTTAAATGTTCCTGAGAAACAGATGCTAGGTAGCTTTTGTTTTAGTTCGTTCCTGTCTTTCTTTTCTTTTGTCGAGCGTATTAATTCTACTGAGTCCTTTGATTGACCATTCTTTATACGCTCAAACACAGACTCAATGCTAACGTGATATGGTGCGTCTATTGAATGAATGTCTTTAAATATTGTTATATTTCTCATAATTTATTATCAAAGGTTAACCCGTGAGATGCGTCTTCTCACGGGTAATTTTACTTCATATCAAAATGGCAAGTCCTGGTCCTCAACTACTTGAGTTGTAGCTTGAGCAACCACTATTGGTGTTGGCGTTGCTGCCGACTGTGGTGTAATTCTCCATGCCTCTAGTGAATTGAAGTATCTAACATCACCTTGAGGGCTAGTCCACATTCTACCTTTAATATCGAAGTCAACCTCAACTGACTGACCAACTGTCAGCCCATCTAATAGATTGCACTTGTCTTGCGTTAGTTGGAACATAATGTCCTGCGGATACATCGAACTTCCGTCCGTAATAACGAACTCTCTTTTTGAAAATTTATCAGATACCTGATTGGTTTCATTGATTACTTTCAATGCACCTGTTAATTTAAATTTACTCATGTTTATTATTTATTTGGTTATTTTTTTTAAGTACTCTTTTTGATAATGCCGCAATTGAAATATTAAATTCTAAACTCATATGGCTTAATGTTTCTCCATTATTGAATCTATTATATATTTCTAATTCTTGACTATCTGTTATTTTTGAATTGTGATGATTATCCCCATATTTTAACTTTATAAGGTTATTACTATAAGCATGATTAATGTTTTCCATGTTCGTACACCACTCAAGATTTTCTACCCTATTGTCATGTTTGATTCCATTAATATGATTTACTTGAGGTTTGTTTTCTGGATTTGGTATAAAAGCTAAAGCAACTAATCTATGTGCACTAGTGGTGTATTTTTTATTATTCAATTTAACCGTAACTCTAAAGTATCCCTTATAGGATTTTTGTAATGATAATAATCTACCATACTGTATTCTTTTTGAATTATCTGACCTTTTTACAATATGATTTAGGCTTCTAACACGTCCAATAGAACTTACCTCATAATTTTCATTAAATGGTACTTTTTTCCAAATTTCTTTTTGCATATTTTTTGCGTTTAAATAATTGCGTTTAAAAAGAATCGAGGAAACTGTAAACGCTTCAGCTTTTCAGATGGTTAATTACTCCCGTCCTATCCTCGAAATGCAAATATATACAAAAATAATTATAGAATTATTTGTTTTTATTTAAAATTACTTGTTTATATTCCTCGTAGTACTTAACTGCTACCTTCTCTCTTGACTCGAACTTAGCGATATCTTTGTCCGTCAATTCAACTGGCACAATGGTTATCCTAAAATTCTCAGGAAGATTGTCAACATAGTGCATCGAGTCATCGTCCCACTCGTTTAAAAGACTCTCAGGTGTGCTCATCAGAACGTATGCAATCTCGCCCGTTCGCCAATCCTCACCCGTAATTTTACCGAGCATATACAAATACTGTTTGACCTGCCACTCGTAAACTGAGTTCTTGGCGTCATCGAGCGTTTTAGGGAATGTTTTCTTAGACCAAGGACTCTTTATATCAATTACCTTTCTTTCGCCTTTAGAAACGATGTCTGGGTGTCCTGTATATATCCCGAACTCTAGCTTGTCCTCGCTGTCGAACTTCTGATAGCTCGTCATAAAGAAATCATTGTAGAACGATATAGCGTCATCCTCGACCATATTCCCCTTGTCCGTTTCTCTCGAACCAAAGGTAGGACGAAAGTCATACAGTTCTTGCTCAACGAAATCCTCAACTAACGTCTTACCGCCTGCCGACAACGTAGGCTCTGCATCTCTTTTCACAATCAGCTCGTCACGAGTCTTGGCTTGCAGCTCAGTTAACTTAATTTTTGACAACAGAAATTTTAATTGTTCTGCTTGTTTGTCTGTCAGCCCGTCCTCACCTGAGAACAATGGTGCTGACGATGATGCTCTAACCTTTAACATTTGATATACCTTCATTAATTAATACTAATTGCTCTGCCGTTATTTCTCTCGTCTGTTGTAATTCCTCAACAGTTGTTGCTCCTGACTGAATAGACTTAATAACTTTCGGAATGTCGCTATCTGATATAGGCTTCTTTGTAGCCGTTGGTTGTGGTGGCAATGGTCTTGTGCTAAATCTCAGTGCGTCAACCATACCGTCAGGTGACTTCGTCTTCTCGACACCTAGAACGACAGGTTTACCGATATAATCATCAGGGTTAAATGAACCAAATACTTTTTGTAGTCTGCCAAGGTTGGTCTTGTTTAGGACCATAGGCTTTTGATATTCTTTTAGCTTGGCAAATACTTTGCTCTCTTTACCCATCTGAGAGATGAACTCTCCCGTAAAGATTTTCTCAATTGTGATTTGAACAGAACCATACTGTCCGTTCACTTCTAAATCCCAAGCACCGAGATACTTCTCGTCTTGGAATAACTTTCTCCAGTGTGACATAACTTTATTTATTTAATTTATTAGGGGTTGCAAATATGCGAATTAAATTTTAATAATCTACCAACTTGTTACATTTGTTATACAATAATCTTGTCCAGGATGAGCATTCATCCAATCTCCTTGAGTCAAATAAAATGTTTTCACGTTATTACTACAACTATTTCTAATGTCAACTGAATAGTTACTTACATTGTCTGATACAATCAACCCACAGTTACAAGTTTCATTGTCTATTTCTTTCTTACAGCTTGCAAATCCTATTGCTAACGCTACTACTAATACTAATTTTTTCATCTTAAAAAATATTTAATTATTTGTACTCTATTTAATTTAACGAAAGTAAACTTACCTTCAACTCTTTTCATTACTCCGCCTTCCTTAAGGGCTCTTTTAATACTACACCATCTACATAGTACTGCTTTACCAAAGCTAGACTTCAATTGATAAGTACTACTGTCTTTCTTGAATAAGAATAGAAACTTTTTTCTTTTACACTTAAAGCATCTTTTCATTTTCTACAATTTCAATTAGTTTTTCAAGACAAGCAAGTTCTGCATCTTCATAGGTGTCATAATCTATAGTTGAACTTATCATTCCGTCATTATCTCCCAATTTATATTTAAAAATCACAAAAGACCAACTTTCATTATCTTCTTCCCAATCAGTAGTTTCATGAATTTCAACACAAATACTATATTTTACCCTAAAAAACCTAAATGCTTGTGAGAATGTTGGTCTTGATATACAAGTTAGGAATGATGAATTAAAATCCCAACCTTCTATATCAGTATGTAACTTTGCTTTACCATCTTCATAGTAAGTAAGTACACGTTCTTTAAATCCAAGAGCTTTAAGTCTTAGAGCTAAATCTATTGTTACAAATTCTTTTTCCATAACTATTTATTTTTCCATTCTTTCCATGTGTCAAAGTCCTTGAGCTTTTCAAGTTCTTTTTGCCAATGAATTAAATTTTGTTTATATCCAATCCACATAACAAATCCACCTACTGTAAATCCTAATATGAATCCCATTTTACTTCTTTTTAGATTTTTCCCAATACTTGATTAGTACTTGAATAGTATCTCCTACTTTATATTTATTATAAGTCTCTTCAGATACATCGGCACATTCAGTAGATGTAGAAGTTTGAAAATAAAAAGTATATGTATAACCACTGTTAACATGATGTTCTACAAGTATTTCGCTAATCACATAAGTTTTAACCTCTGTTTCATACACCTGCTTAGGCTCTTCACACCCAAATAACATGAGTGTAAGAGCTATTAAAATAAACTGTTTCATATTACTTAATTTTATCTGGTGAATACGCATTTAAAATTGAATCTTTATCTATTACATAGTGTATGATTTCATCATGTTCATTTACAACATGCTTAGGATAAATATTTTGTAATTTAGCATTTTTTAAAATAGTTTTTTGTTGTGCTTCACAATGAAGTCTAGCAAATTCAATCATTGCATTTATACATTGACTGTCACTTATAGAACTAAAAAACGTCCCATAATCATTAGTTTTTGTGTTACAATGTTTTAGTGTTATTTCTTCTGCTGTTGGTACACTCATATTAATTTGGTTTTAAGTTTAATAATTTGTTTTCTACTGAGTTTAAAACTAGATGTCTTAGCAAATACTTCTACTTCATTTTCAAATGGCACATACTTAACTGCTGTATTTCCTACATAAGTATTAACAGTCTTTCCAGTACTAATTGCACCTAATAGTTCTTCTACAAATAAGTCCATCATAGCTCTATTACCTACTACTAAATAAGTAGCATGATAGTATATCTTATAAGTATTTTCAGAGTTTTGTATAACTCTTTTAATTCTTAACTCTTGTTTTCTATCCTTTAGGATAGTTTGTCCTACTACATCTACTGAAAGACATAGTAGGATAATTAGTAATAAGTTTTTCATGCTTTCTTTTTAAATTGTTCAAATAATTCATTTATTTTTTCACCATTAAGAATAATTCCACAAAGTTTACCATATTCACCCATAATATTATAAACTAATTCACCTGCTTCTTCTTCACTATAACTCTTTTCAGCTTGATATTTAGCACCTATAATTATAGCTTTTTTGCATCCATTTCTACTATAGGAATCTATACCATCTACTACAGTAGACATTCTTTCAGCAAATTCTTCAAGTGTTTCTTGTTTCAACTCATTAATCTCTCTTAACAAATCTTTATTTACCTCTTGAATTGATTCCAACAATGAACCTGTTTTAGGTTCTTCTTGTGGGATGATGATTTTGTAACCATCTTTTAAACAGTTTTCATTTGATTCACACATACATTGTCTTTCTTCTAAGCAAGTATTTTCTACTTGAACACTCTCACAACTTGGATTCTTAACAAACCATTCTAAAAACTCATCAGGAATAGCTTGTACACCATCTGCAATTAATTCGGGGTCTGTTGTTAGGATGATTTTTTTAGCATCTCCTTGACCTTCTTTTCCCCATTGTGAATATTTCATCTGCCAAATAAATTTACCAGACTTATACCAATCTCCAGTTTTAATTTCTTCATCATTAGTGATGTAGATGTGTTGGTTTTCTAATTCTTTTTGATTTTTAAAATAAATTTCATCTATAGATGTATAGTGTCTTTTATCTTCAAAGCACCATAATAACCTACTTGGTTTATCTGTCTTTATTAAAAATAAATTTTTCATTTGCTTGAATTATTATACATTACTTCAAAATAGTTTCTCTTATCCTTGTTAGGATGCTTAGACCAGTCACCTATCTTTTTCTCCAAATGCTCTACCTGAGCTTCTTTAATAGGAGTAGTTTGAACAGCAGTTACTATTCTAAATGTAAAGTAACCTATCAATGCTCCTAAAATTATTCCTATCAACAGTCCACCTAAGAACTGTTTTTCTTCTTGTTCTTTTTTCATAATACTTTTATTGAAATCTGTAATCTTTTAAATACTTTACTCTATAGCTGTTACCTTTATCATCAATCCAAATAGACCTACAGTTTATATGGTTAATTTCATCTCCGTAAACATTTCTCCAATGGATTAGTCCAAGTTCTTCTGCTCTTTCATTAGATATTACTTTGAATGTCCTTATGAACCATAAATTAATTTTTTTCATAATACTTTTTTTAATATTAAACATCCCTGAGAATCTAACTTAGGAAACACATCCCATCCACCTGGTGCTAAATCAGCAGGTATTCTATCCATGACTACTTCAACTTCAATTTCTGTTGGTTGCATAACATGTCTTTCCAAGTAACCTTTATAAGATTTTTGAGCTTCAGGATAAGTTTTATCTTTTGAAATCCATCCAGCATAAAAAGCATCTAATACTTGTTCCAAAGTAAACAACTTGTCTTTATTTAACTCCATTGCTTTGTTGAAACCTTCTTTGAAATCATTCATTTCTAACACTGAACCATGTGAGTTATAGTATTCATCAACCCAATACTCTTTAGCCAACTCATCCAAATCATAACCAAGTTCAATTGCTTCACAGTTTTTGAGTGATAACTTAGAAACTTTTGTTACATGAGAAATTGTAGTTCCTAAAAGTAATGTTCTAGGTCTATTATTTAATTTAACATACTCATCTCCTTTTTCTATTTCTTTATCAGAAATAAGATAAAAGTCTTCATATTCTTTTACTAATTTACCTTTCATCATTTTTCAAGTTTAATAAATCCGTCAAAGTTTAAAATTTTCATTCCCATTCTATCACACCTAATTGCAAACTCTGCATATTCGTGTGCTCTTTCATTTTCCATTTCTTTGGCTTGGTTAACTAATTCAGAAATATCTTTATGGTAGGATATTATTTCTTTATTAGTAGTCGTATAGCTTATTTGCTCAACTAACCATTCTACTGCTGTTTGTTTTTCCATTTTATTCTGTTTTGAATTAGTGCTATATAAAGCACTATATGCTATATAAATAACTTTTTTGTATAATATATCATACAGATGTGCAATACATGGCACTTTTTGATTGTTATATTATACATTACTGATATTTTTTCATGTTACCAATTTTCTTGAATTGCTTTCTTTTCTTCGTCTGTTAGGTGGCGAAAGTTATTCCAAATAATTTCTCCATCAGAAAGAATACTATCTCTATAAATTTCTGCTAAAAAACCATATTGATATTGCATACTGTCTTTTTCATTACCATCAAAAAACTTTATGAAATCCCCAACTTTAATTTCTCTTTGTTTTTCAACCAACTCAAAGCCGTAACTTTCAGCAATTAGTTTTAATGCGTCTAACTTCATAGGTTCTTGCTTTGGCGATAATAGTTGCTCTAGTTGGTCGAGGGTTAATTCTGTTTCCGCACTCCAAATAAAGCTAAAAATATACCATTTATTAACATCATCAATCCTTAAATATTTACACTTTTCATCAAAATATAAAGATGAACAATCTCTTGAAAATCTTTCCCCAGCATCACTCAATATCTTAAGAGCTCTTTGTCTTTTTTCCTCGCTATCAATTACAACGTAAATTTCTTCTTTTTTCATAATACATATTTAAAAAATAAAACTATAATACCAACATAACAAGAAGCTAACAAAAGCCCCTTCAATCCGTAATAAATTAATTTCTTCATCTCACAATCACATTAGATTAATAATAACCTTTAATAACCAACAAGCCGTCCAACAATAGCCAACAGCCAAAGCTATGCAGAATAATCCGCCTAGCACTCCTTTTACTAATTCAAACATAACACAAAATTAAATTCAACAAACTTCTGACGTTGCATATCAACGTACTCTATATCGACCGACCTATTTAGGCTGTCAATCACCCTATCCTCCGCATCATACAAACTGTCAGCCGAGATGACGGTAAAGAACTCTCTCGTTCTTGATGCCGTCCGTACAACATATTTATTCATATTCCTCCAGTACATAAGTTAAATGCTCCTTAAAATCGTCCGACTGAATAGACGCTAAAATAATATCACGCTGTCTCCATGGCAATGTATCTAAATACACATCGTCAATCTCCGTCAGATAGCTATACGTTCGTAGCGTCCCATCGTTAATCGTATGGTCGATACATACTTCATACATAGCGTTGTCCTGTCTGTCGACACTAAAGTCAATCAGGTGGAACTCACTAATGCCAGGGATATATCTCAATTCTTTCTTTATCTCGTTTATCAGTTGGACATCCCGTCCGTCCGAAAACTGTATGCTGTTTGTTATTGTCATTCTTTTATCGCAATTAAATAAGCTACATTCAATAGCTCAATATGATAATCGTAATTGTACATCACGATATTAACTCTTACACCTTTCACCCGAAAGATATACTCCTCGACTACTTTAACTTTCGTCTGTACGCTCGGTATGTCTATCTGTATCATCTATCAACTTTAACTATACATTCAGGATTTTCTTTGCAAGCGTCTAAATACCTCTCAACAAATGGAACAAAATTATGATACATACCCCAACCGTTTGAAGAATTAAATTTCTTAAAATGTAGAGGTCTTGCTTTCAAGTCAGCTAAACCTTTCTCAAGGACTTCAATTATATCGCTTGCTTTTATAATACATTTAGATTCAAAATCATATTCATCATCAGCGTACAATTCAAACTCTTTAAAATCATCTCTTAATTGATAAGGTCGCCATAACGCCTCATATATTCCTGCCTCGTCTGCCATGTTGCCCAGGTTATGGGTAATATTAGCCCAATAGACTTCTTCATTCTCTACCGTGTGGGTCTTACCTTTATCGTAACTTACCCATTTATGTCTTACTAATTGCACATCTAAACTCATAACTTTTTATCATAAAATTCTTTTAACCCTATCTCTATTTTGTCAAACAACTCCTTCAGGTCGTCCGAATTATTGACAGACCAACTGTCCGTCTTTAATACAAAGAAACATCCTGCATCTCTCGTTATGCCGAGCGATGATTCGCACTTTATTTCTATCGTCTCAATTTCTAACTCCATGTCTATGCAATTGGCGTCCTGACTGAACTCAAAAACTGCCGACTCTAATTTTGGTTTCTCTTCCATGATTTATATTTTTTAATTTATGTAGCAAATGTAGCCTCAGTGTAGCAAAATGTGACTTTGAGTGACGCTAGATTGCCCGTCATTGCTGGATTATGTGAGGTATGACGCAAAATAGCCCAAAATTTTAAAAAAAAGTTTTTTTTATTTATTGGATTATCTATTTATATATATTTTTTTTTTTTTTGAAAAAGTATAAAATTTGCGTCACAACCTACATATCCTAGTCGTACCGTAGGAATTAGCGTCACTACTTCCTACATTTACCCTACATAAAACTCGATTTGCGTCACTAAATTACTACTTTGCGTAACAATATATAGGTTTTACGCCATTATTTTTTGATTCAAACTGCGTTAGTGCGTCAATCATATCGACCGCCTCAATGTTCACCCCAGTGCATTTATTTTCTCCCGTCAGGTAAACAATATGAAAGTGAGTGTGAACTGTTGGACTATTGCTCTTTAGTTCTATATCTATTCCTTGATATATTTTCATCCAATAATCATTTCCTTCATTACTTTCTGACCAGTTAAATGTGCCACCTACGAATTTCTTTAAATCATCAAATTTCTGATTCATTATCTCAGGGAAATTATCATACTGATTTTTGCAGTTCGCTCTAAATTCCGACTGTTGTTTCTCTGTTAATAGAGAAAACCAATAACTACCTTTCTTCATTTCGATAAATTTATTTATTGTTAATAATTTTAAATTTTATTTAATTCATTATCCCCATTAAACACATAGTCGTTCTGATTGGCGACCACCATGTCGCAGTCGAATGACGACCACTCAACACCGTTAAACTGCTCGATTGAATTTCCGTCCTCCATAAAGAACGACATTAATACCTTCCGACCGCTCACCTCAACGCCTACCCACATTGGCATCTCCTCAAGCACGCTCAATTTAGCCTTTCCTATTGCGTTCTCGGTAGAATTGCCGAACTCTATTAATTCCTGGCATTCTGCCAATAGTTCGTTATATCTATCAATTGTCATAATGAATAGTATTTAATCTGTTCGTGTATCATTCCAATAGTGTACTCATTACTTAACGCCTTGAGCAATATCTCTTGCTTTTGCTCGTCTGTATAATCTCCCTCAACGTCATCAATGCACCAAAGATTACCAGTAAAATAGCCAGCCTCTCTCAGTGTTGCTCTTGCTTCATCAATCTTGCTCATGCTCTGTATTTTTTAAAATATATTTAACATCTAAATTCTTGTCCACGATTACCGCTAAATCTTTGGACTTATTACTCCGCCATTGTTTTTTACGTTGGCGGAGTATGTACTTTTGTCTCGGTGTGTGTAGTATCATCTGTTTAACATTAATGGCATTAATAAATAATTCTTGTTCATAAGCACCGAACGTCTAGGCTCTGAGAAATCAAGCGTAAATTCTTTGTCGCTGGTACACTTCAAAGATAATTCAAAGAACTTATAATTCAAAGCAAATTTATACTCTCCTGCATTACTTTTGCACGGTAGCTCAATCATTTTGGTAATCCCTCTGTCTAAATCCGCACATTCAAGCGTGAGTGTGGAATTATTAATACTCAAAACTAATTGATTGGTCGTCTTATTTGCAAACAAACTGAGCGTTTTTAATGCAGCTAGTACGTCCTTCTTATTTGCCGTCAGATTGAACGGGTTATCTTTAGGAATAACAGCCATAAAATTAGGGTACTTGCCGTCAATCAATCTACTTGTTATCGTAACGGTCGAATGAATGTCATTTATAACAACGTGCTGACCGTCCGAACTTACATTTACGTCACTGTAAAACTGTAACAACTTGCATAATTCAGGGCTAAAAATCATTTCATTGCCGAATAGTGTGCCTTCATTGTAATAAAGTCTGTGTGCATCAGTACCGCATACGCCATTTATACCTACATATACGCCCGTCATTATTGGTCGGAGCATATCTTTGCCGACAAACTTTACCGCCTGCCCTATATGCTCAATGTCCGAACGGTCGAACGAAATCATGGTCGATTGTCCTAGCGTTGGTTTGACTGGGTACTCCGACACATCGCCCTCCATTAACTGAACGATACCGTTTTCAAACATCTTTTTGTCATACAGTCCGTTAGGTAGGTCTACATCCCACTCGATTGTTGTTTCTAAATTTGTGTACATCGCACGGTTATTTACTACTGCGATATTTTCTAAGATGAATAATACTTTATCCGTCTTGATTGCTTTTAATTGCTTATTCATAATTTAATTACTTTAATTTACTTTTAATAAAATCAAAAATTTCTGCTTCATCTTCCCCTGGCATAGCGTCCGATAAAAATACCGTCAACGCACTCGCTAAATCGTACTCTAGTGAGTCGTCAAAATCTGGTCGGTTCATAAAATCTTTCTTGCAAAATTCCTTCATTGCATTAATTATTTTGTCCTCCATACCTTCCGCCATCTCTGGCGACCAATAGTCAAAAAACGCCTTCCGCTCAATCGGTAAAATACTTTCGCTCGCTTCATCCCCTAAAAATAGTTCGATGTCTTCATAGTTCTCTAGTTCCATATAAAAACGGTCGTTGAAATCGTCTAAAATTAATTGCTTTGTTTCTGTATTCATAACTTAATTAAATTTTGCACCTCTTGATTAGGCGTATTTTTATACTCTTTGAAGTCGCTTTTTAGCTTCTTACTTACACTGTGTTTGTGTGCTTGCAATTCCGTTTGTCCTTTATCTTTAAAGAACGCTAGAAATAAAATTTCTTTTGGGTTTGTGTCGTAAACATAAACCAATTTATTAGGTATGTAATCGACCGTAAAAAATTTACCTATCATTTTGTTGAGTGTGAGAATTTAAGAATTTAAAATTTGCTCGTACTTTTTTGGTAGCTTATTATACATCGTCACTTTGTGACCGCTCGACCAACTGTTGATAAAATATTCCTCAATCAATACCGATTTTTTGCCCGTTGCACCATGTAGTAAAATTTTACCCAACCCCAAACAACCCTCGTTTATTTCTTTTATTTCCCCGCCGAAATCATTGATATATTTTTCTATCAAATTTTCGCACGCTTGTAAACTGTAATTCTGCATAATCTTATAATTTAAAATGATTTTTTACTTTGTCTGTTTCACTCAATAAAATGTAATTTCTAACACGATTTAAAAACGGTTCATCTTCGCAATTTTTAAAAACATAATCCAGTAATAAAATTGTTTTGTCTTCGTGTCGCTGCATTTTATGTTGATACAACATTTCACCGTAATAATTATATCCGTGACTGAAGATAATTTCACCGTAATTATTTTCAAATATTGCTGTGTTACAAAAGTTTTCTGTTTTGTCGCCTTTATGCAACCAACACAACTCAAAGCCTTTGCCTTTAAATTTTTTAGGGCTGTGAATTAAAATAGCATCTTTAATTATTTCATCTTTGCTTTTATTTTTGCTTATGTTTGAAAGTGAATTTATAGTTATTTCATCTACTTTATCAAGTAGCTTTTTATATTCTCGTTTCATCTTAATTTAGGATTAAAATTTAATAACTCAACTTTGTGAACTGAAAAATTATATACTTCAGCTTCTGTTTTCAATTCATTTGTTGCCCTTTCTTTGGCGTGTTCTAAATTGTAAGCATACATAGTATATAATTCAGATAATTTGCCACTTGATAATTTTACCGTAATTCTATACGGCAAAGCCTTTGAAAAATCTATACTCATAACCTTAATAATTTTTTGTTAACCACTCCGATAATTTTACCGCTATATATAACAGGGCAAACATAGCAAGCCCGCCCGTTATTACAAATATCATAAATGCCATTTTATAAATTGTCTTTAAGTGTGAAAAATGCTTCGCTTAATTCGCTCCAATACTTATCCAGAAAATTATCTTCCTTCTCTTCGCTATCTAATTTATAGCCGTACGCTTTAGCGTTGTTTAGAATATCGTAATTATAAAACGGTACTGTTAACACTGAGGGCAAACCTTGCAACCATTCTTTAAACGCCCTTTGTTTATTCATTCGCTCCAACGCCCAACCGTATTCACTTAAAAAAGTTTTATAAACGTTTTGAACTTTGTCAAAGTCGCTTTGATTTTCTGGTAAATCGTAACCTTCAAAAATGATATTATCAATTATAGTGTTCTCGAAAAATGTTTTGTAATTATTCATAATCTTAAGAATTTAAACCGTTTATATAACCTTCTAAAAAATCAATCATTTTGCCCTTTGTCCTACGTGGGCAAGCTGAACTTTCACCCAATGCACCATGGTGAGCACTGTTTTTAACTTGCACCATATTCACCCGATATCCGCCGTAACATGAAGCGAACTCAACTTCTATATATTCAGTCAAGCCGTTTTTAATTGCTTCGTCTTTGTTTGTTGCAAAGCCTTTTATTAAGGCTATTTCGCTAACTAATTTTTCAATTGTCTTCATAATTTAAAGGTTTTTATAATTAATACTATTACGAGAATCGAAATTATCTATTTCCGCCTCGCTTATTCCGTCAGCTTTTTCGCTATCCAAAAAGTTCTCAATTTCTTCAAAACTTTCTAAAGATTGATTGAATGTTAAATTAAAATCATTCAATATTTTTTGCTTTGTTGTTTTCATAAATTAATAATTATTTGATTTGAATATTTTTTAATAATACTTTCACAAAATGAAGGTAAAACGCAATTTTGAACTAATTCAATAGCTTTTTTTCTTGTGTAATTCTCAGCCGTTAAACCTTCAGCCGATAATTTGCCCGCTATCCGATATATATATAAATATAGGTCGTTTGTTGGGTCGTTTTCTTTGTAGTGTTTCATGTTGTTATAAATTAAAGTTTATTTCCTAATAATATAGGTATTCATTTTTATATAAAGATTATAGTAATAATCCCTTTCTTTTATTACTTTTTCAAGTAATTTTTCAAGCTCTTTAATTTTATTGTTTTCTGAAATCTTATTCATAACTATATAAATTAAAAAAACTTTCTACTTATTTCTTCTTGCTTAATAAGCATTTTATCTTCTGAATTGTTTGGATTAACATCATATGTAAATTCAATCAATTTACTACCTACTTTTTTCATTTTGTAGTCACTTGCTTTGCCTCTTGGCATTCCTGCAAAAATTGGGAAAGTTTCTCTTTCCTTCTTGATTATTCCATAAAGTACCATACCTTAAAAATTTAAATTGTTTACTCTTCTAACTTTCTAGCGATATAGTCGCCAATTATTAATAAAATACTAAAACCTAATGCACTCAGGCATACGAAACTTAATACTACCATGATTTTATAATTAATTTGTTCAATTTTTTTTAGTGTTCAGTGTACCTGAACACGTTAAAAATGTTTAGCTAAATCTTTTAATTGACTGTTTTCAATCAATTCAATTTTTGTAATTAAACCACTTTTATACGCTTCTGTATGTTGCGTGTTTTCATTTCTTAAAACTGTTTCAACCGTTGTATCAATTAATAGATTTACAAGGCGGTCGCTCATCTCTTGCTTTGTCATAACTTTGATTTTTGATAATTAATAAATAAATTTAGCACCATGTAGCCAATTGCTCAGCTACACGGCAAAAAGTTTTTGTTTGCCACGTAATTAAACCGCAAACCGTCTATTATTTTTTTTCAGTGCCGATTATCCCGACTAGACAAGTGCACCCAATTCCATATATATTTTATCCCTTGATTCGTTTCGGTGGCGTTTCCGTCCTATTCCGAATGAGGTAATCTCTATTATATACTATATCTGAAAAATGTAGTTTTGAATTATATTTAGCCCCTCTAATTAGATTAGATACTACTAAAATTACTTAAACGCTAAAATTAGATTTTAGCCCTATTTCATTAAATTCTAAATGTTGCTACTACTTACAGTCCTCGTTTGGTACTGATTTAATCAACTTTGTAATATACGGGAGTAGTCCTCCCGTTTCGATTATTAAAATCTCATCAGTATTACTTTTTCGATTGACGTTCAAATTTTTGTAAAGTTCTAACAACCCAATAAACACAAGTTCTTTCAGTATCGGGGACAAATTGTACATTTTTACGTAACGTCTCGTAAACGTCTTGTTTTTTCTTTGAGTCATTCAAAAATTTAATCTCAAAATTCGTCAATTCAAGTTCTTTAGAGTACTCTAATAAAAAGCTTCTTGTTGCACCTAATGACCTTTGAAGCGTTTTAGCGTTTTTACTTACTTCACTGATTCGGCTAACTTTTTTTGTTGTTGTTGTTTTTTGTGTGTTCATAATTTAAAATTTAAAAAATTAATATTTATTTATTCAATTATTTCTGCATTAATATATACAGTGTTCTCGTGGTATTGCTCACCATTTGAAGACACTTCGTTTTTTATTTCACGTGAAATTTCACCCGTTTTTAAATATTGTTTATATTCTTTTGTAGTCATTTCAACTTCTTTTATACAAGTGAAATATTGAATTTCTTGTAATGCTATTTTTACTTTCATAATATTAAAAATTAAATGTTGTTATTTCGTTTTGTTGGGTCAAAGATATATCAACTTTTTTAATACGCAAACATTTTTAACAAAAAAAAATAAGTTTTTTACAAAGTTTTTTATAATTAACTAAATATCAAATATTTAGAAATGAAAGTTTTTTTTAAATATTTTTGATTTTTATCAATTTCAGCCGTTTTTTGTGAATTTCAGCCGTTCGACAAATTGTACTTTTTACTTATTTTATGGTATAAATTACAACTCTATTTGATAAAATTGTAGTGTTTTTATAGGTTAACCTTGTAACCAAACATTTGAGCGGTTAACGGTTTGTTATTCAGTTAGTTATAGCGTTTTATAGGTTTAATGTTTGGCGTTTTTTTTGTTGGGAAGTTTGGGGGATTGGGTAACCAACTGACTCAACGTCAAACAATTACGGCAAAATATATCCAGTATTTGCGATTTTTTAGCTGCTAAATTGATAGTTTTTTTTTGACAATTTAACGTTAAAAATTTACGATCAACTTCATTTTTAAATATTGTATTATAAATCGAAATGAATATAAAAATAGAATCCAATTAAACGAGCTAACAAACTGAATTAATAAATATAGATTGATTGATTGATTGATTGAACAAACTACATAACGAACGAACGAACGAACGAACGAACGAACGGAACTAATAACTATCAATCAAAAGTTTAGACGCTTGCAAGAATTAACACCCGCCCGCGCGCGCGTAATGTATGTATATATGTTAAAATTTTAACACGACAAACAGAATAATGTTATGCAAGCATAGCAATTAAAAGCCAAAAATTCCTGCCAATTTGTCAGACTTTTGCACCCCCCACCCTCTTTTCAAAACGACTTTCTTTCCGACCGCCTGGTCGCCAAATGGAGGGGTTATCCAAATTATCCGAATGTCAACCGAATAAAAAATAACTTTCGAGTTTTACAAATAACGCTTTTTAGGTAAAATCTCAGAACAGTCGAAAAGACGTTTTTTAACAGATTTTGGCAAAATTAGTGACGCAAATGGTTTTTTAGTGTAGCATTATGTGAGGTTTAGTGACGCTAATTCTTGCGGTATGACTCATTTATGTAAGTTGTGACGGAAAATATCTCCTTTTCAAAAAAAAAAAAAAATATTATAACTAAAGAAGTAGTTAATTGTAATAAAAAATAATAAAAAAAAATTTTTTTAAAAAAACGGACCATTTTGCGTCACAAGTCACATAATTGAGCATTGACGGGGGTTGTAGCGTCACTATTTGCGTCATTTTGCTACACTAAACTTACATTTGCGTCACAAACCTAGTGGCAGCAAGGGTTCTAGCGTCACTAAGGTATTTTTAGCGGTCTGACGACCAACCTGACAAAAACTGACAGATAATTTATCTGGATGCAAAAAAAAACTGATGACAAAATAGTCGGACAAAAGTTCGGTAGATAAAAATGTTTGACGTAAATTTGCTGTACACAAAAAAAAGACGATGGCATATATTGAGCACAATTTTTTTCCTTTGAAGGTATTTGTTAGAAACGAGTATTTATATCAAAATCAAAAGGGTCATGGGGAATTTTCGGCAGGGGTGATTATTTCGGTCAGATGTATGCCTGGTCAGGCGGCATTATTTCAGGTGTTGTTAGACAATGGTGTGATGAGAGATAAGTTACCTAGTCATGCTTTGTTGACGGAACCTAAGTTACCAGAGGTAGACTTGCCATTCCACTATTTGCAGATATGGAATTGTTTTTCGTATAACTTCACTTTGCTACATCTTTCGTATATGTATGACATGAAGGTGGAGGTGTTTATGAAGGACAAGAAGTTTTACAGTGGTAGTTACTATGCGACTATCAATTGGGGTAGTGGTGATGTTAATACGGACTTATCTTTAGCGGAGGACCCGATGGAGCATAAGAGTCATCATATCATCTTGCTTGACAACGGTCAGATTGCCTTGCAGCCCAACAATAGGATAAAATGGTCGGAGCCTAGTTTTGTGACTAAGCCATTTCCTGAGAAGCCTGACTATTTGGTGAATAAGGATTGGTATAATTGCGAGGGATTTGACAAGTGGCACACTGAGGATTCGGAGAGAATGTTTTACGATACAGAGGAGGGATAATGAAAGACTATCATTCGGAAGAAATAATATTCAGCCTGGCGGTCGTAATATCGCTATTGGCTTTTGAGTTTGGTCATCCGATAGTCGGTTGGGCGTTTGTACTTAAAGCTGTAATGGATTTTATATGTATCTTTATTGCCATAAAAGAGGACGAAAATGATAACGGTTGACAACGTTCAAAGAAAGAACATCATCAGAATAAACGGCATTGAGCAGAAGGTCGACAGTATTGACGCAAATACCATCAATGGGCTAGATATATCAGAGAACAGCTTTAGTGCTCTTAAAATGGACGAGAGCAGGCTCTACGATATGGGATTTACATATGACGAGCAATATAGCAGATGGGTGCATGAGAAGTTGGTCGGGTATGAGGTTTATGTTCACGGAAGAACGTTTTCTTTTGGTGTTGACTTGGAGGACGCATTTCATTTTGCTTTCCATACTGACGAGGTGCATACATTTCAAAACGCATTTAATTTACTAACTTTGCAATAAAAAAATATATTATGTCTATAATTGACCCTTCATTAAAATTCGTGGGTATTAACCCAGACTTCCCAACAGCAGAGCGTAAGTCTGCACAAGTAAATGCTGCACAAGAGGTTGTGACGATGCAGGATATTATTGATACTGTTAATGACTCTGGAGTTGTACCTACATTACAAGAAGTGCTTGACAACAACCATGAGTTAGTTGATGGTAATAATTTTCAAGGAACTGACGCTGGTAGAGGAAACACTGGAGAAAATGTTATAGCTTTAGGTACTAGTGCAGGAGAAAACAATGTAGGGAATAATGTTAATGCAATCGGTATAGGAGCAGCTTATGGGAATAGAGCTGATTTTGTAAACGCAATTGGTATAGATGCAGCTAAAGATAATTCAGCGAATGGTATTTTTATTAATGTAATGGGCTTTGAGGCTGGTAAAGAAAATGAAGGCTTTGATTTAGTTGCAATTGGTAAAGCCGCTGGAACAAGTAATACTGGTAACTTAGTTATAGCATTAGGAACATCAGCGGCAGAAGGTAATAGTGGAGAAAATGTTACTGCAATTGGAAATTTAGCAGGAGCAAATAATCCACTTAGTAATCAATTTATAATCTCAAATTTAACTTTACCATCTTATGCAAATTACACTGCTGCTTCAACTGCAATTTCAGCAACTGGGTCAGGAGATTGTACATATATGTTTTATGATGAATCTGACAATACAATTAAAGGAGTTCGATTATAATTAATATTAAAACTGCGAAAATCTCGCATTTTTACATCAAAAATTAATAAAAATGCACTTTTCGGGGTGCATTTTGTTGTTTATGTGCATTTTATTGTTATTTTTGACAAAAAAACGAATTTAATGTACACAGGCAAGTATAAAGTAGGTTATGATTTAATCATTGCTGCATTGAATAGCAATCCAACTCTCGGACGGAAGGATTTGATAAAGTTAGCTTTTAAGGACTACAAGTATTCCGACAAGGAGATTGATTCTTTGAGAAAGTATTTTGATAGATATCTTAGTACGATTAAAGATGAGCACGAGGGGATTTACAGAACGGCAAATGCAGTTGATGTATCTCCGAGTGATGCTAAGCATATGTGGATTAAGAAAAAACTTGAGGACGGAACGTCTGTCAGTACGTTTGTTAAGAATCCTAATTTTGTTGACCCACATACTGAAGAAGACGATGGTGCATCGTATGAAGACATTAAGGCATTACTTGAGAAAGAACTGAAGGATATTATAAAGTTCAAAACGAAGGTCATTGACGGGCATGATGTAGGGGTAGTTGTTATTGCGGATTTGCATTTAGGTGCTTACATTGACGGACTTGTTAATACTAGAGATTACTCTATTCCAATCCTGATAGAATACTTTGGGGAGATTGTAGATAAGGTCAATAGAATGAATTACAAAGAAGTCCATGTTTTATTCTTGGGAGACATGATAGAGAGTTTCACTGGGCTTAATCATAAGAACTCCTGGAAGGGACTTCAAAAGGGCATGATAGGAGCGGAGGTTATTAAATTCTCGGTTAATGTATTGCACGAGAAATTGCTATCTAAGATTAATAATCTGAAGGATGTTAAACTTGTTGCTGGTAATCACGACAGATTGACATCAGATAAAGCTGAGGACACTGACGGAGGAGCTTGCGACTTGATAGCTTTTGGGTTAGAACTTAGAGGGTACAATGTAGAGTTTCACCCGACAGTTATTTCGGCTGAGATTGACGGTATAAATTATATTCTGTTACACGGACACAAGGGCATCTCAAGAAAACCAACGAAGGACTTGTGTTGGGACTTTGGTAAGAAAGGAATGTATAACGTTATATTGGAGGGTCACTTGCACTCTATTATTCAAAAACTGAGTGTCAATTTGAAAGGCAAATTTAACATCATCAAGGACGACAGCGTGGACCATATTCGTATGAACGCAAGGAGTTTGTTTACGGGTAATGGTTTTAGTGAGGACTTGGGCTACACATCGAACGCTGGGTTTTCTATTATAACTAACAATGGTAAAGGGCTGCCTAACATTAATAATATTTTGTTATGATACTAGAAGAACTTAGGATTGGGAATTGGTTAAACCATAAAGACGATTGGAGTTATAGACAATCTGAACAAGATTTCAAAGAATTTAACTTTCAATGGAATGATTATGATTGGTACGCTTTAGGAGAATGTAGAATTAGCCTGAATGTATTAGAGTTTATTCCCCTAACAGAAGAATGGCTAGTAAAATTTGGTTTTGAAAAAGTAATCTATGAATCTGATGAGACTGGATATGGCACTGATTATGAGTTAGAAATAAAAGGAGTTGGGTGCATTAGTTACTCAGATGATTTCTCTTGTGCTTTATTTGGCTCAAAAGAATCTAGCAAAGACGAGTTGGGATTTTTACCAAATTGGGATAATTGCAAGCACGTACATTCTCTTCAGAATTTATATTTTGCATTGATAGGTGAGGAATTAAAAATAAAATAATAATGAGCGAGTTATCTAAACATTACGACAATACACACGGCAGTCTGTATGCCTTTGCTGAGCATCATCAGTTGAATGCCTGGGAATTTGATATTTTGAAAAGGACGATTAGATGTAGAAAGAAAGGGGAGTGGTTCAAGGACTTAATAAAAACGAAAGAGGTAATTGATTTGTACTTGCAGGAGTACGAAGAAACTCAACAATCTGTAAAGTAAAAAACATATAATCTGTAAAATGAAAGAAGAAAACGCACTAGATTTTTTTATGAAAGAATTAGGATTGACTAAAGAAGGCAAAGTAGAGACTGTTGAAAAAGGTATTGTCAAAATATCAGATGCTTATGATAGAGCAATGGAAGTGTATAAGCAACAGATAATTAAACATTCTGTTGAGTTATGTAAAGAATTGTTTAGTCAAAGATATGAAGTAACAGGTAAATCACCTGAAGAAATAGTAGATAGTTATTTTAAAGAAATATTCAAATGATAGGAGATTCTTTAATAGCTATTAAAGAATTTCTACATCAGCATTTTTTCTGTCTGCATAATTATAAATGGATTAATAGAAAAGACTATGGTGGAGGTTCTTTTGAGCTTTGTGAAAAATGTAATAAAATAAAATAAACAAATAAAAATGATAGTAAAAGAAGTATTCTTAAAAGATGAAGGACAGGCGAAATTAAGGTCTGGCATTAAGAAGATTGCGGGAGCAGTCAAATCGACATTAGGTCCATCGGGACAGACGGTGTTATTGGAGTCTGAAAATCATACGAGAGGACTGACGGTGACAAAGGACGGAGTAACTATTGCTCGTTCGATTAATCTGTTCGACCCGATTGAGAACTTGGCAGTTCAGTTGATGAAGCAAGCGGCTGACCAAACGGCAGTAGCAGCAGGAGACGGTACAAGTACGAGCATCGTTCTAACGGAAGCAATTATTGACGCATTTCAGGAACTTGATTTTAATAAGTTAAACAAGACAGAGGTTATTCGTGGAGTAAATGCAATTACAGAAGATGTTGTCAAGATGCTTGATTCAACATCAAAGAAGGTTTCTAAGCGTACTTTAGTTGATGTAGCTACAATTTCAGCTAACAACGATAAAGAGCTCGGTAAACTTATTGCTGACACATTCAAGAAAGTTGACTTGGTTACGGTTGAGAACTCGGCTAATGCGTCAACCTACAATGAGATTATCTCAGGTATGCGAATTGATAGAGGATGGACAAGTAAGTATTTCGTTAATAACGAAAAGACTGAGGAGTGTGTGTTTGAAAATCCGTACATATTGTTGACTGACATTGAGATTAACAACTTGACATTGCTTGAGGAAACTCTAGCTCATGTTATTAGAGAACAAAAGCCATTGTTAATTATTGGTAATTTATCACCTAATGCGTTGAATACATTGAATATGAATGTCGCAAGAAAAGTAATAAAAGCGTGTCATATTATCCCACCGTCATTTGGTTACAGACAGAAAGACTTGATGTTTGACTTGTCGATGGCTTTAGGTGCTAAATACATCTCTGAGTCTATTGGTGATAATTTATACACATTGACACCACTTGATTTAGGGCAAGCTGCAAAAGTAATTGTTAGCAAGGAGTCAACGATTATTATGCGTAATGACAATACAGATGAGGCAGTTGAGAAACACTTAGCTGACTTGAAATCAATGGAATCTGAAAGCATGGACGCAACAGATAAAAAATTCTTAAACGAGCGTATTGCTAGTATCAGTAAAGGAGTTGGTATCATCTATGTTGGTGGTAACTCGGACATTGAGCAGAAAGAAAAGTATGACCGAGTGGACGATGCGGTAAGAGCAGTAGCGGCAGCGGTTGAAGATGGTATTTTGCCTGGCGGTGGAATTGCATTGGCGAACTGTGCTGACGAGATTTCTCACAGATATGCTGACAAAACGGAGAACTTTATGGCAGCTGTTAGTATTTTAACGAACGCTTTGATTGTACCATTTACTCAAATCATGTTAAACGCAGGGGAAGACCCAAAGGCAATAGGTCAGACGATACTTGAGAAGCACGATTTGTTTTTCGGGTATGACGCTAAGAACAGAGTTTTTGGCGACTTGATGAAGTTAGGAGTTGTTGACCCAACGAAAGTAACTAAGAGTGCATTAATTAACGCTGTGTCGGTAGCTACAACAATTGTAAGTACTGAGGCAATAGTAACAAATATGAGAGATGAGAGCAGTAAATAAATTTTTGTTGGTTAGTAAGATTGTCGAGGAGAAGAAAGGCTCCTCGGGTCTTATTCTAACTGGAGAGGATGTTAACAAGAGCAGGTATCAGAACGGTGTGGTTTGTGAGGCGGTTGGTAATTTAGTTGACTTTGTGAAAGAGGGTGACAAGATTATGTTCGACCAAGCAAATTCGCACGAGGTGATGATAGACGGAACAATTTACACTGTCATTCAGGAGCGTGATGTAGTGGTAGTATTGTAATCAATTAAAAATAAATAGTATGTGCGAATGTGATTTGAGTTACATCTATTGGGATAAAGATGGGTGTAAATGTTTAAACTGCGGCGAGCAAAACGCATAACACAAAATGTGCTACTTTTGCAATAAAAAAGTCATGATAAAAGAAGGATGCGAAACTTACCCATCAAAAGCTGCAATGAAATCTCACGAAGCTAAAGAAAGCAAGGGTCACGAGAAAAAAGAAGACATGATGTCTAAGATGAGAACAGCAACACCAAAAATGTTGATGTTCGGTAGAAGAAAAAAGTAAAAAGAAACCCAGATTATAAGTCTGGGTTTTCTCGTTTTATTTTGTTCTCTCTAATTTTTTTGTTCATATCTTTGATTGACATAGCGGTCACTTTGTCGGTATATCGCTCACGTTTAAAGATAGGATTATTTCTCGGCATCTCTGCTAGTTCTTCCTCACCGTTAAGTACTTTGTATATTTTTGTAATCATAAGTCTAGCGTTTCTAGTCAGCTCATATCTAGGGTAGTCTCCATTTCTTGACCAACCTTTGTACCATGCGTGTATATAACCTTCTTTCTTCATTCTTGTAAAACGCCCAGGCTCCCATCCGAATATATTACCGTACTTCTGAAAGTCAGTATAAAAGAAAAGCCCTTCTGAATAAAGAAAGAACAGCATATCTAAATCTTGCTGAGATATACCGTACTTCATAGTTGCCCACCGCATAACAATCTTGTGGTATTTCAGGTAGTCGTATTTAGGCTCTCTCCGTATGTACGTCCTAATTAATTTTTTAACAACTTTTTTTGGTTTGCCCATTTGATTTTAATTATTTAATTCAAAATTACTATATTTGTGCTTAATATGCAAATCAGGATATTAAAAGCTCATAAGGGCATTGGCGACAGTATCGAGGCAGCAATAAAAGTTGCTAAAATTGACAAAGTAGTTGGTGCAATTACAAATGCAGTTGGAATAGAGAACTGCGGATGTGATAAACGAAAGGAGAAGCTGAATAATCCTGACTTGTTAATAAATAAAATTTTCTATGGGCAAGAGTGAATCGTCTAAGTATTATGCAGAGAATCCTGAAGCAGCAGCTAAGAAAAGGGCATATCAGCGTGATTACAATAAGAAGCCAGGACAGTCGGAATATCGTTCTGAATTAAATACTGAAAGACGCAAGAGAGGTATTTATGGCAAGGGTGGTCCAGATATGTCGCATACAAAGAAAGGAACAATGGTCGCTGAGTCGCCATCAAAGAATAGAGCACGTAATGGTGCAAATGGTAAGAGTACTAAAAAATAGGAAGATATGAGCAATTTAAAATTACAAGTAGGGCGAGCACAAGCTGTAACGCCAAGTAATACAGAAGATATTTACTTTGTTGGCTCTGAAGCTGATAAAGTTATTCCTGCCGTTCTTTATGTCGGAGTAGGTGGTAATTTAAGAGTAATGACAGCTGGAGGTGATGATGTTATTTTTTATAATGTTCAAAATGGAGCATTTATACCTGTCAATGTAGTAAGAGTTTTTGCATCAGACACTAATGCCACTGGCATTGTAGCACTTTGGTAATATGTCATTACAAATATCCATAGCTAATACATTAGGTAATAAAACATTAGGAGGTAGTGTTATAACTACTCCTCATATATCGGAATGGAGAACAACTGCACCTAATGAAACTGTTACCTTACCTTATCAAACAACTGGTACTTATACTGGCATCATTGATTGGGGTGACGGCACACAGTCTGCAAATAGTTATAATAACAGAACTCATACTTACGCAACTCCAGGTTATTATACAATAACTGTTTATGGTAGAATTAGAATTTTTAGATTTTCTAATACTGGAGATAGAACAAAGTTATATAGAGTTTTTCAATGGGGTAGTCAATTTAATATTGGTATAGGCGGTAGTCATTTTTATGGTTGTACAAATTTAAATCTATCTGTTGTATCAGATGTTCTTATTTTATTACCAGAAACTACTACTTTTCAAAATATGTTTAGAGATTGTACATCTTTAACTACTATCAATAGAGTTAACGAGTGGAATATATCTAGCATAAATAATTTAAATTCTTGTTTCTCATCATGTACTAATTTTAATAGTAATATTAGTAGTTGGAATGTTTCAAATGTTACAAATTTTCAATCATGTTTTAATGGTTGTACAAACTTTAATCAAAACATAGGAAGCTGGAATGTATTAGCTGCTACAAATATGTCTTTCATGTTTCAAAATTCAACTAATTTTAATCAAAATATAGGAAATTGGGATATTAGAAATGTCACAAATTTTAGTAATTTTATGGCAGGTAAAACATTTAGCAACTATTCAACTGCTAATTATAATGCTTTACTTATAGGTTGGGCATCAAGACCTGTTAAACCAAATATTTCAATTAACTTTGGAACAATTAAAAGAACTATTTCAGGAACAGCAGCTAGATTAGTATTAACAAGTCCTCCTAATTTGTGGACAATAGTAGATGGTGGGTTATGAGATATTTTTTAGCACATAATGGAATTGACGTTTTTTGTTGCGGACAACTTGAGGAAGGTTCAGAAGTCGTAACAGGTCAGCCATATTTAGAGTATTTTAATACTTTAGAAGAATTAATAGCAAGATTAGCTGAGTACAAACAAGAAATGCCTGAAGAGATATGACAGAGGTAATAAAAATATTCAAGAATTACGGTAGCCTTGGAGTGCTTACTATTTGGCTGTTATTCACCAATAACAGAGTTGACAAACTAGAGATGAAGCTTGAAGCGTGTAATCAATCTAAACTTGATATTTTAAGTAATAAGGTTAGTCAGCATAAAGATAATAGATTACCTTTAATGGCAATTTTAACGCAACCAATAACAATTAAAAATTTAGAAGATGAAAAGGATTAAAGACATGAATTTGATTGAAAGAATTGTTGAGCCAACACCTAAGAAATCAAAAGATATTGGACGTATTGCTTCTGGTATTGCATTAGCAGTTGGAACAGTGTTAAGTCTTGGAGTAGTAACAGCACCAATTGGAGTTGGAATACTTGCAGGAGTAGGCGTTGTTAGTACAAGCGTAGCTTTTTATCACGGGCAAAAAGTTGAGATTAATGGTGGTAAGCCTAATTTCTTAGCTCAATTATTTCAAGTACTTGTAAAGAAATAATATCATGGCAAAGCAAATGATAAAAAGAAAAGACGGAAGTTCTTCCCAAAAAGGACTTTGGGATAATATTCGTGCTGCTAAGGGCTCTGGAAAAAAACCTACAACAGAAATGTTGAAGCAAGAGAAAAAGATTAAAGCTAAAAATAAATAAGATGGCAAAGACGGCAGCATGGACACGAGCCGAGGGTAAAAGTAAATCGGGCGGATTGAACGCAAAAGGTGTAGCATCTTATCGCAAAGAAAACCCAACTTCGAAGTTGAAAATGGCAGTTACGACACCTCCTTCAAAACTAGACCCTGATAGCAAAGATGCTAAGCGGAGAAAATCTTTCTGTGCTAGGTCTGCTGGTCAAATGAAAAAATTTCCTGAAGCCGCAAAAGACCCTGAAAGCAGATTAAGAAAAGCAAGGAGGAAATGGAATTGTTAATAAAAACACTATGGACGCAATATCACTTGAACGAATTAAACAAGCTCACCCAAAAGTGAGAGCACAGCTGTTGAAAGATTACACAGATGCTAACAATCTATTGGGCAAAGGAGCGAGATTACGATTGGCATATGTTTATAGAAGTCCTGAAGAGCAAGATATGTTGTTCAAGAAAAGACCAAAGGTTACAAATGCGAAAGCGTGGCAGTCTATACATAATTACGGACTAGCGTTCGACATTGTGATGTTGTATGACAATGATGTAGATGGCAAGTTTGAGGAAGCTAGTTGGTCAATGACGAGAGATTTTGATAAAGACACGATTGCTGATTGGAAAGAAGTAACAGATTTATTCAAGTCTCGTGGTTGGTCATGGGGAGGCGACTGGAAAAAATTTGTTGATAACCCGCATTTTGAAATGAATTTTGGCTTTAATTGGCAACGAATGAAAGCTATGATTGACGCTAAGAAATACACTATTGAAAACGGTATAAAATACATAACGATATGAGAATTAAAGACTATACATTAGAGAGTCCAGTAAGTGCTGACGATAGATTGTTAGGTACAGCTAATGGGACGAATGCTACAAAGAACTTTAGAGTTGGCGATATAGCGGATGCTTTGATTAATGACCAAACGTTGCAAGAGATTCTTGACAATAACCACGACTTAGTTGGTGGCGTAAATCTTCAAGGAACAGATGCTGGAGTTGACAATACGGGAGATAATGTCAATGCTTTTGGTCAAAGTGCAGCAGTAGACAACACGGCAGATAATATTAACGCTTTTGGTTCAAGTGCAGCAGCAGGAAACACTGGACAGAGCGTTAATGCAGCAGGTAGAAATGCCGCATTAGATAATGCAGGAGATTATGTAAATTCTTTTGGTCCTGAATCTGCAAGTCTCAATACAGGAGATTTTGTAAATGCAATAGGTGATAATTCTTGTTATGATAATGCAGGAGATTATGTAAATGCTTTTGGTAGGGCAGCAGCTAATGGAAATCAGGGAAATCATGTTAATGCTTTTGGAGTTGATGCGGGATTAAATAATCAGTTGAGTAATAAAACTATTTTCTCAAACGCATCATTACCGAGTTATGCAAACGCATCAGCAGCAACGACAGCAATTACTGTTTTGAATGGTGCATCTGTTAACTGTACTTACTTGTATTTTGACGATTCAACAGACACAATTAAGGCAATCAGACTATAAGAAATAAGTTCATCCTACCGTTCGGAGGAAAGAAATCGAGAAACGTATAGCTTAAATGCTATGCGTTTTTTTGTATTTATAAGATATATTGATTACATTTGCGAATAAAATCTAATAAAATGAATAAAATTACAGAAGAAGAATTGTCTAAATTGTCATCTTTGAAGATGAGAAGTATGGAAGTAAAGAGTCACGTTGCTGATATGGCTTTATTTTTAAAACGAGCGACAGAGGACATGGACGTTTGCATGATGCAGCTCCAGGAATGTCAAGCTGAATTACAAGCCAAATATGGTGATGTAAAAATTAACCTTCAAACGGGTGAGTATGATACGAAAGATAACGATAGGTCCTGATTATCTTAATTCAATGAAGTATGTCTTAGGTCAAATCGTTCTTAATAACTCAAACGTTATTGATTTGATTAAGGAAACAACTGAAGCATATGAGATTTGGATAAAGAATAGTAATAACGAAATTATTAAATGGAAACAGTTTAATAAGACGATGCCTATATCAGTAGAATTTAATATCAACTTTTAATGCGTTCACCATATTCATTTATCATTACGCCAAAGAACGGTAATAGGTACGACAATAAGAAAATGATTGAAGGACAAGAGATTGTCATGTCATCTTCTATGGAGGACCATACCGTGACAAATAGATACGGTTTGGTAAAAGCCTTGCCTATGTATTACACTGGTCATATTGAGGTTGGAGATACAGTTATTGTTCACCATAATGTTTTCAGGATTTATTATGACATGAAAGGTCGTGAGAAAAGTTCGTGGAATCACCTGGTTGATGATTTGTTTATTATTGAGGAAGACCAACTGTATTTATACAGAAAGAATGATGATTGTGAGTGGCAAGCACCGAACCCGTTTTGCTTTATTAAACCAATAGCGAACGACAATAAAGGTGAGTTGATTCAAAAATTAGGGCATGATAAAGAGTTGTGGGGTATTGTAAAATATACTGATAGCTTTATGCCTGAGTTTAAAATTGGAGATACTGTTTCTTTTACTCCTGATTCGGAGTATGAATTTAAAATAGACGATGAACGGTTATTTAGAATGAGATACAAGAACATATGCTTAGTAAAAGACAAGAAATCCTAGACGCAGGACTTGTCGCAGTAGATGAGTTGGTTAAAATTCTCAGAGAACCTATTGTGACAAATACGGTAGACGACATATCGGCTGACAAATTAAAAAATGCGGCAGCATCTAAGCGACTTGCTTTTGATGATGCCCTAGCTATCTTATCGAAGATTGAATCTGAGAGAGAAGCATCTGAAGAACTAAAGAAAGAAAGTAAGGAAGTACCAATTACATTCGCAGAAAATCGTGCAAAAGGTAAAGAAAAACGAAGCTGAAGTTAGCAATTTATATCAAATTGTATCTAATGTTGTTCCCGCAAACTTGATTACTAAATACAACAATAGTAAATCATGGAAATACGGTTATGATGAGAGGTATGATATTGTTGTAATCTCTAAAGACGGAACTATCGGAGACATTTACGAAATCAACAATTTAAAAATCGCACTCCCTAAAGCACCTAAAAGCATATCTAAAGGAATAAATAAATGGAAGCCTGAAGAATATAATAAAGAATTAAAGAAATTAAAGACTATTTTTGAATGGAATAATAAAGATGAATCGTTTAAGCAGAAGTGGGTTGACTATATCAATCAACAATTTGACTATCGTGAGGAAGGTTATTGGTTCACAAATAATGGCAGACCGACATACATAACAGGCTCTCATTGGATGTACCTTCAGTGGTCTAAGATTGATATTGGTCTTCCCGACTTTCGTGAGTCTAACAGAATATTTTATATATTTTGGGAGGCTTGTAAGGCGGATAGTCGTTGCTTTGGAATGATATACCTAAAGAACAGACGTTCAGGGTTTTCTTTCATGGCATCGGGTGAAACATCAAACATCGGAAGTATTGCAAAAGATGCAAGACTTGGTATCTGTTCTAAAACAGGACCTGATGCTAAGAAGATGTTTACCGATAAGGTAGTTCCAATTATAAAAAATTACCCATTCTTTTTCAAGCCCGTACAAGACGGTATGGATAATCCAAAGACAGAGCTCGCTTTCCGTGTGCCTGCATCTAAGATTACCAAAAAGAATATGTACGAGAAAAGCAATATTGATATTGAGGGACTTGATACAACTATTGACTGGAAGAACACGGACGACAACTCGTATGATGGGGAAAAATTATTGTTGCTTGTTGAGGACGAGTCAGGAAAACTCGAGAGACCGAACAATATAAAGAACGGTTGGAGGGTAAGAAAGACTTGTTTACGTTTGGGTAGCAGGATTATCGGCAAATGTATGATGGGCTCAACTGTCAACGCATTAGCAAAAGGTGGAGGTAATTTCAAAGATTTATATTACGACTCTAATCCTATCAAGCGTTCGTCCAATGGTCAGACTAAAAGTGGGCTGTATAGCTTATTCATACCGATGGACTTTAACTTTGAGGGGTTCATTGACGAGTTTGGACACGCTGTAATCAAAGACCCTGAGCAACCAGTTATGGGGTGCGATGGAGAGATGATTAAGATTGGTGTTGTTACTTATTGGAATAACGAGGTCGAAGCATTAAAGTCAGACCCTGATGCGTTGAATGAATTTTACCGTCAGTTCCCTAGAAGTGAATCACACGCCTTTAGAGATGAGTCTAAGCAGTCTTTGTTCAACTTAACAAAGATATATCAGCAAATCGACTATAATGACTCTCTAGTGAAAGATAGAGTATTAACTAGAGGTTCATTTCATTGGAAGAACGGTGTGCAGGACTCAGAGGTTATTTGGACACCAGACCCTAGGGGGAGATTTTTAGTATCATGGATTCCTCCCCAACACTTGCGAAATAATGTGCGTACTTTTAACGGCAGAAAATCGCCAGGCAATGCTGACCTTGGTGCGTTCGGTTGTGACTCCTATGACATCTCAGGAACAGTTGGAGGTGGTGGTTCAAATGGAGCACTACATGGATTGACATCATTCAATATGAATCCAGATGTACCGTCCAATATGTTTTTCTTAGAGTATGTCGCTCGTCCACAGACAGCAGAGATATTTTTTGAAGAGGTACTGATGGCGTTAGTTTTTTACGGTATGCCAATATTAGCAGAGAATAATAAGCCAAGATTACTTTATCACTTAAAGAACAGAGGATATAGAGCATACTCGATGAATCGTCCTGACAAGGGAATGGCACAACTATCTAAGACAGAGATTGAATTAGGTGGAATACCTAACTCATCTGTTGATGTAATGCAGTCTCACGCATCATGTATTGAGTCGTATATTGAGGAGTATGTTGGTTATGATACAGAGGGTACTTACAGAGATAATGAGGAGATAGGTAATATGTTCTTTACAAAAACATTAGAGGATTGGGCTAAATTTGATATTAGAAATAGAACGATGCACGATGCTTCGATTAGCTCAGGATTAGCTGTTATGGCGAATAGAAAAAACCTATTCAGACCTGAAGTTGAAAAACCGAAAATAAGTATTAAATTTGCAAGATACGATAACTCTGGAACAAACAGTCAAATAATAAAATAATGGATAGTAAGCCATCTATAATAATCAACACAAATCCGTTTCCTTCTGATGACATGGAAAAATCGTCAAAGGAATTTGGTTTGTTGACAGGTAAGGCTATTGAGGGAGAATGGTTTAGACGTTCTGGAATCAGTTGTCGATTTTACGATAAATACGGTTACTTTAATAATTTGAGATTGTATGCTCGTGGAGAACAGTCTATTGCAAAATACAAGGCTGCATTAGCTCACGAGGGAGATTTGTCTTATCTTAATATCAATTGGGATAATGTGCCTATTGCTGCAAAATTTGTTGACATTGTTGTTAACGGTATGCAGGACAGAATGTATGAAATAAAAGCTCAAGCTCAGGACATCATGTCTGCTGACGAAAAGAATATATTTCAAGAGATGGTCCAAGCGGACATGGTAGCGAAAGATGTATTATTAGCAACTAAAGATGAATTGGGTATTGATATGTTCAATGTACAGCCTGATGATTTGCCTGATAATAATGAGGAGTTATCTTTATATATGCAGCTTAAATATAAGCCAAGCATTGAGATTGCTGAGGAAGTTGCTATCAATACTATTTTTGAGGAGAATGATTATATTAACACAAAGCGTAGAATTGACTATGACCAAACAGTTTTAGGTCTAGCGGTTGCTAAGCACAGCTTTTATCCAAACGCTGGATTGAAAGTTGAATATGTTGACCCTGCAAACTTTATATTCAGTTATACTGAGTACCCTGATTTTTCAGATTGTTATTACTTTGGAGAATTGAAGCAAGTTCATTATACTGAGCTTATTAAAATTAAGCCTGATTTAACTGACGAGGAAATACAAGACATTAAGAATCACGGTAGTGCGTGGTATAATTATTACCCCATTACTAGGACATATTATGACAACGCTTTTACGAAGGACGTTGTTACATTACTTTATTTTAACTATAAGGCAACAAAAAAATACAAATACAAAAAGAAACGTTTGAATAACGGTGGAGAGAGAATTATCAAAAAAGATGAATCTTTCAACGTTGAAGCAAACGATATGTTTGAAGTTGTTGAAATGCCTAAGACCGTTTGGTATGAAGGTGTTTTAGTTGCAGGGACAAACATTATGTTGAAGTGGCAGTTAGCTGAGAATATGGTTCGTCCAAAGTCAGCAGCTCAAGATGCTCACCCAATGTATGTTTGTTATGCACCAAGAATGTATAAAGGTCGTTTTGATTCGATTGTAAAACGAATGATTCCTTTCATTGATAATATTCAATTGGTCCATTTGAAATTACAACAAATCCAAGCGAGAGTTGTGCCTGATGGGGTATTCATTGATGCAGATGGTATTAACGAGGTCGACTTAGGTACAGGACAAGCATACAATCCAGAGGACGCATTGAAGTTATACTTTCAGACGGGTTCTGTCATTGGTCGTTCGTACACTGGAGATGGCGAGTTCAATAACGCTAGAGTGCCTATCCAGGAGTTAACTAAATCATCAGGTCAAGATAAAATCAGTTCGTTAGTGTATTCTTATAATCACTACTTGAATATGATTCGTGATGTGACGGGATTGAATGAAGCACGAGATGGTTCAACACCAAGTCCTGACGCATTAGTTGGAGTACAGAAATTAGCTGCACTTAACAGTAATACGGCTACACGCCATATTCTCGATGCGGGTTTATCAATGACTAAGAAATTAGCTGAATGTATATCAATTAGAATATCGGACATTTTAGAGTTCTCTCCATACAGAGAGCAGTTTGCTATGCAGATTGGTAAGTACAACATTGCTATATTAGATGATATCAAAGAATTGTACTTGCGTGATTTTGGTATTTTTATCGACTTAATGCCTGATGAAGAGGAGAAGCAAATGCTTGAGGAAAATATCAAGATTGCTTTACAGACTGGTCAGATATTCTTAGATGATGCGATTGACATTAGAAACGTCAAAAATATCAAACTAGCGAACGAGTTATTGAAAGTTAAACGTAAAAAACGTGAGGCATTAGTTCAAGAGCAGAAGCAACAAGAAATGCAGATGCAAGCTCAGATGAACCAACAGTCGGCTATGGCTGCATCTCAAGGTAGATTACAAGAGGCTGAGATGGGAGCTCAATATAAAGCTCAATTGAAAGAGATTGAGACTGCTATGGAGATTAAGAAAATGCAATTTGAAGTTAATGCTAAGAAAGAATTAATGGAGATTGAGTTTAATTACAATATGCAACTTAAAGGCATTGAGGTTGATGGAATGAAGAAAGTAAATGACGAGAAGGAAAAAGCTAAAGATAAGCGAGTGGACTTGCAAGCGTCAAGACAATCTGATTTAATAGAACAACGTCAAAAAGAATTACCAGCAAAGAACTTTGAATCAACGAATGATTCATTAGGGGACTTTGATTTAGAATCATTTGCACCAAGATAAAATAAAAAAATATGACACCAAGTAAGTTTATCGGAACATTGTTCCAATCGAGAGATGCAATGCACATCGCTCATTTACAAACAACATCTTTTGCAGAGCACAAAGCTCTGAACGAGTATTATGAAGGTATATTAGATTTAACTGACTCATTTACTGAGAAGTATTTCGGAAGAAATAAACGAGTAGATTTCGTTATCCCTGAATCCAAGAAGTTGCCAGCGATGGAACATTTAAAAGATATGCAAAAAATCATCGAGGCAGAGAGAAATAATTACTCAAGTGATTTGCAAAATATCATGGACGAGATGTTAGGTCTTGTGAATGAAACGCTTTATCTTTTGACTTTGGTATAGGTCAAAATTTTAAGTGAAAAATAATATCTAAATTTGTAACAAATTAAATAAAATATAATGGCTGAATTTACTGTTAAATCGGTTGAGTTCGAGGAACAAAAATCGGTTGCTGAAATTGAGGAACAATTAATCAATGAGCACGAAGAAAAATTAAACGGTGGTACTCCTGCAATTGTTGAGGCGAATTTCGTTGAGAATGAAATTGTAGAAGAACCTGAGTTAGACGATAATATCGTTCTTTCACATATTAATAAAAAGTTCGGAAGAGATTACTCTTCTTTAGATGATATTTCTAAAGAGCCTGAGAAAATTTTTGAGAAAGAAGATTTACCTGAAGATGTAAATGCTTTCTTACAGTTTAAAAAAGAAACAGGAAGAGGTCTTGAGGACTTTTTAAAGGTTAATAAAAACTTTGATGATGTTGATTCAAGGTCACTATTGAAGGATTACTTGAGAGAGCAAAATCCTGAACTAACAAAAGAAGAAATTGATTTCGAGTTTAGAAAGCGTTTTGACTTTGACGAGGATTTAGATGACGATGATGAGATTAATTCTAAAAAAATAGATTTCAAAAAAGAGCTTAGTAGAGCAAAAGGTTTTTTTGAAGAACAAAAGGAAAAGTACAAAATCCCTCTTGAGTCAAGAACGGAGAAAACTTTAACGGCTGAACAACAAAAACAACTAGACGACCTACGAGCACAAATGGAATCTTCTGAGAAAGTAGCTCAGGAAAATGAAAAGCGTTCACAGTTTTTTGCTGAAAAAACAGAAGAACTTTTCTCTAAAGAATTTGAAGGTTTCAAATTTAAAGCAGGGGAAAAAGAAATTGTTTACAAACCAGCGGATGCTGAAAAACTAAAGGAGCAACAATCAGGTCTATCGACATTCGTTTCAAAATTCTTGAATGAAGATGGTTACTTGAAAGACGCATCTGAATTTCATCGTTCTATCGCTATTGCATCAGACCCAAATGCTTTTGCCAAATTCTTTTACGAGAAAGGGCAAGCTGACATGGCAACCGACCATTCAAGAGATTCTAAAAATATAAATATGAATCGAGGGTCAGAGATACCACAACCAGCTTCAGGTTTTCAAGTAAAAGTTATTGATGATAGTCAAGGCAGAAGCTATGGAATCAAAAGCAAATTTAAAAACTAAAAATTAAGAAAAAATGGCAGGTTCATTACAAAGCAGCCCTGGTTACGACTTACAACCAAGTGCTAAAAAAGCAACATTACCTACTAACTACATCACTAACTTTGACTTCTTGAATCAGTATCTTCCTGATACTTACGAAGCTGAGTTTGAGCGTTACGGTAATCGTACAATTAACTCTTTCTTACGTCAAGTAGGTGCAGAGATTCCATCTAACTCAGATTTGATTAAATGGACAGAAACAGGACGTTTACATACTAAATATGTTAGCGTATCAACAGCAGCTTCAACGAATGCAGATACAGCAGTAATGACAGTAGCTGACTCAGGAATTACAGCTTGTAACTTCCGTGTTGGTGAGGTAGTGTTTTTATCAAACAACGCATCTAGCCAATCAGCTAAAGCGATTATCACAGCAGTATCAGGATTGACTTTCACAGTTGCTTTCTACGCAGCAGGTGGTCAACCTTCTTCTTTCTCAGGAGCGACATTGACGGCTTTCGTTTATGGTTCTGAGTTCAGAAAAGGAGTAACAGGATTAACTGGTTCTTTGGAAGCACAACCGTTGATTTTTGAAGTATCTCCTGTTATCATCAAAAACAAATATTCAGTTTCAGGTTCTGACATGGCTCAAATTGGGTGGGTTGAGGTTACTACTGAAAACGGAGCAACTGGTTACTTATGGTACTTGAAATCAGAGCACGAAGAAAGACTTCGTTTTGACGATTACTTGGAAATGATGATGGTTGAGCACGTTCAAGCTGAGACTGGTTCTGGTGCAATTGCTGACTTGCAAAACAACGTAGGTTACAAAGGAACTGAAGGTTTATTCGCTGCTGTTGAATCAAGAGGTAACGTTTGGTCAGGTGGTGTTCCATCTACATTGAGTGATTTCGATACAATCGTTGGTCGTTTGGACAAACAAGGAGCTATTGCTGAGAATGCATTGTTCTTGAATCGTGATTTCTCTTTCAGCATTGACGATATGCTAGCTGCTCAAAACTCTTACGGAGTTGGTGGTACGTCTTACGGATTGTTCGACAATGATGAGAAAATGGCTATCAACTTAGGTTTCACAGGTTTCCGTAGAGGTTACGATTTCTACAAAACTGACTGGAAATACTTGAATGATGCAACTCTTCGTGGAGGTATCGTTGGTGGTGCTGTAAATGGTGTTTTAGTTCCAGCAGGAACAATGAACGTTTATGACCAAGTAATGGGTAAAAACGCAAAACGTCCATTCTTGCACGTACGTTACAGAGCTTCTGAAGCTGAGAACAGACGTTACAAAACTTGGATTACTGGTTCTGCTGGTGGTGCAATGACAAGTGACTTAGATGCAATGGAGGTTAACTTCTTGTCTGAAAGAGCACTTTGTACGTTAGGAGCTAATAACTTCTTTATCTTCAAATAAGTAAATACAGAGAGCCTCATTAGTGAGGCTCTCTTATTATTTTAAATCTAATTAAAATCAAATAAAATGAAAGCAAAAGAGAAAAGGTACATCCTAGAGGGAAGTGCACCATTAAGTTTTTTATTACAGGCTAGAGATATGCCTACATCAAGATTGTTATATTTTGATGAAAAGAAAGGTAAAAATCGAAGTCTTAGATATTCAAAAAATCAGCAATCTCCATTTGTAGATGAGCAAGATGAGAATGTTGTTTTAGAGCCAATCGTTTTTGAAGACGGTGTATTAACAGTTCCTGCTAACAACCCTGTGTTGCAACAGTTCTTAGAACTACATCCATTGAACGGTGATGTATTTAAAGAATGGGACCCAGCAGCTGAAGCTGAGGCTTATGTTAAGCGTGAGAACTTAGTGCTTGACGCACAAATTAAAGCAAGAGAAATTTCTGTTGAGAAAAAGATTTCAATCATTAATATATTCTATGGTAAAGATGCTTCTACATGGGAGAAATCTGAGATTACTAGAGCTATTATGAATATTGCTAAATCTCAGCCTGATGATTTCTTAGATGCAATTGATGACCCTGACATGGATATCGAAGATTTAGCTCTTCGTTCTATGAAAGATGGTTATGTTTCTCAAAGAAACAACGGAAGAGATTTCCATTACAACTTGAAAGACAACAAGAAACGTATGTTCTCTGTGCCTTTTGAAGACGACCCAATCAAATGTTATGTTTCTTGGTTGAAATCTCCTGAAGGATATGAGTTCTACCAATATCTTGACAAGCATATTGAGGAATAATATTCTAAATACTACTACTGAAAAAGGCATTTCTTAATTGAGATGCTTTTTTTTATTACCTTTGCACTTTATTAATCCAAAAAACAAAATAACAATGGAGAAGTTTTTAAGAATCCCCGTAACAAATGAGCAATTTCAATTAGTATCTGCAACAGGTATCGTATTGATTGAGCAAGATTCAGCAACAACAGTTGGAATCCACTACAAATCTAGTACAGCAACAGATGTTGTAACAATTACACACGCATCAGCAGGTTCAGGTAATGAGGCTATGCGTGACGCAATCCAAGATGCGGTTATTGCTGCATTAGGAACGCCATGGACAAAGCCAGCTTTTACAGTATCAGGTTTGCCATTCGCAGTTTCAGGTATTGCTATTGCTTAATAGATTGAGCATTATTTTGAAAGGGCACTTTAACGAGTGCCCTTTTTTATTATCTTTGTATTAAAATGTAAAGCAATGATAAATACGGTTAGAAATGCAGTATTGACTATCTTATCTAAAGACAATAGAGGCTACGTAACTCCTGAAGAATTTAACTTAATGGCAAAGCAAGCTCAGGTTGATATTTTTGAGCAATACTTTTATGACTTTAGCACAGGTGTTGTAAAGCGAAATGCACGTATTTTTAATACGGGTCATGCTAACGTACCTGAGAAGATTGAGGCGGTAATTGATACGTTCATCGTTCCTGACGAACCTTTGCAATACAACGGCACAACTGATACTTTCTTTTTGCCAGGAACAAACCCTGCTAACCCGACACAACCAACATTATATAAAACAACAAATCTATTATACAACAATAACATTGAGGTCGAGAAAGTTAACTACACTAAGCTAAACAGTTTATTGAACTCAAACTTCATGGCTCCAAATGTATCAAGACCTATTTATAGCTTGAAAAACGATGGGATTAAGGTTTACCCTGATGTTATAGTAAGTAATATGACTATTAATTATATCAGAAATCCTAAAGACCCTAAATGGACGTATGCTGTTTTAGCGAACGGAGAGCCTTTATTTAATCAGTCTGCTTCTGACTACCAAGATTTTGAGTTACCTGAAAGTGATTTTGTTAAAATTGTAACAAAGATTTTACAGTATGCAGGATTGTCGATTAGAGAAAATGATGTAGTACAATTGGTCAATCAGGAGGAAATGCAAGATATCCAACAAAAACAATAAGAAATGGAATACATAAGTAACTTTCAATATTATACAAATGGCGGAAATATCCCTGAAGATGTAAACTGGGGTAGCTATCAATATCTTTCTTTGAAGGACATTGTTAATAATTTCATGTTGTTTGATGTTGGTGCTGATAAGTTGGTTGACAATGTACCGAGATATGAGGTTGTTTACCACGCAAAGAGAGCCATACAAGAGCTTAATTACGATGCACTAAAGAATATAAAGGTAATCGACATGGAGGTCGGTGATAATCTTAAATTTATCTTACCTGCTGACTATGTAAATTACGTTCGTATGTCCATTCTTGTGGACGGTCGTTTGACTGTATTGAATGAAAACCGTCAGATAAACTCATCGTCCGCTTATTTGCAAGATAATAATAACGATTTTCTATTCGACTTAAATGGTCAAGTTATTACTGGACAGTCATCCATAGATATTAAAAGACTTGAGCAAAGTCAATATTTCGGTCCAGGTGAGTATTGCGGTAGTTATGGTTGGTTATATGACGATAGTTGGTACTTTAGATATCAATTGATTGGATTCCGTGATGACGACAAAGACGGACCGACATTCCGAATTAATAACGGAGTGATTGACTTTACATCAGGTGCTAGAAACCGAACTATCGTTTTAGAGTATATCTCTGACGGTATGGAGAACGGTGATGAGTCGTTAATGACTGTTAATAAAATGGCAGAAGAATTTATCTACGCATATATCAGCTATTCTATCTTATCAAGGAAAGTCGGTATTCCTGAGTATCAGGTCAAACGATTGAGAGATAAAAAGACTGCTATGTGGCGTAATGCTAAGATTAGAATGTCTAACTTGCACCCTGCTAGGATTGCAATGAGAATGAATAATAGATTCCAAAATAGATAACATGAAAGACCAAACTAAAAATTTCTCTAGTGGAACGATGAATAAGGATTTTGACGAAAGGCTTGTGCCTAACGGTCAATATCGTGATGCGTTGAACTTTAGAGTTGGTACTTCAGATGGGTCTGACGTTGGTTCTGGTAGAAATATTAACGGTAACGTAAATGTTGCTGATATTGAGGAGCTATCAGGTCTTGATAGTAGCGGAGCAAGAACTATTGGTGCTGTAAAGTATGATGCTCGAAGCGTTATTTATTGGTTCGTTGCTGCTGACCTTTTTGATGGTATCTATGAGTTTAGCGAAACAACTGGTATTTCAACAAGAGTTCTTCAATGTAATAAAGATAATATCAATACACCTAGTTTATTGAATTTCAGTAAAGACAATATTATAACTGGTGTAAATTATATTGCGATTAACGCACAGAACGGATTTTTATTTTGGACGGACAATCTAAATCAACCACGCAAAGTAAACATTGAGAGAGCAAAATCATATAGTGTAGATGACCCTAGGATTGAGAAAGATATACCAGTTATATTGACACCACCTTTGTATTCTCCGCACGTTGAGTTGTTTAATGACTCATCTGACCCTCAGTCAAATAATATGTCTGAGAAGTTTTTGTACTTCTCTTATAGATACAAATATATTGACGGTCAGTTCAGTAGTATGTCGCCATTCTCCGCTGTATCATTCGGAGCAAAAGAATTTGCATACGATTCTGGTGAGGGATTTAATAAAGCCATGGTCAATAAATTTAATGCTGTAAGAGTTTCTTTTGAGACTGGCGATGAGTTTGTTGAGGCTATTCAAGTATTGGTTAGAGATACAAGTAATATTAATGTAAGTATTATTGACACATACTCTAAATCAGAGCTTTTTATAGGTAATAATACAAGTAGCACTATTGAGTTTAAGAATAATAAGATTTACTCAGCATTGCCTGACGAGCAGGTGTTAAGATTATTTGACAATGTTCCGTTACTTGCGAAAGCACAAAGTACTGTTGGTAATAGATTGGCATATGGAAATTACGTTCAATTTAGAGATATAGTAGATTGCTCAAATCAGCCTATTAAGATAGATTATTTCTTGGACTTAAAGACTGAGGCTGTTGCTGTTAATTCTGCCGCACAAACTTTTAGAAGTGATAGAGATTATGAGGTTGTTATGTTCTATACTGATGGTAAAGGTCGAATGACTACTGCGTTAACTTCAGTACACACAGATGCGTCTCAATCTAAGACAGATACACTTTATATTCCGCCTCAAAATTCTGTGACGGCAAATAGCATATTGGTCAATATTAGACATAATCCGCCATGTTGGGCGACAAACTATCGTTTTGGAATTAAGCAATCTAAGAATTTATACTATAATATCTTCCCCGTATTATTTTATGCGGACGGTCTGTATAGATATTTCTTGATTAACCAATCGGACATTGATAAATTTAAAGTTGGAGAATATCTTATATTTAAGTCTGACGGTGATGGTCCAACTTTTATTAATAAAAAATACAAGGTTTTAGAGCTTGAGAATAAGCCTGCTGGGTTTATTACTGGTAATGCCTCAACTGAGCTAGAAGGTCTTTATTTTAAGATTAAAGTGAATGCTGTTTCCGAGTTTAACCCTAACTCATTAATTTCTTTTAATTATTTAGCAGTAGGAAATAACTCCTTTCAAAATCAATTATTCTTAGAAGCTCTTCCTGTTATTCAATCTACATTATCTTTATGTGAGCAGCCAATTTATTACGGAAATTCAAATCCTAATGGATTGCAATTATTTAACAATGTATTTACGGGTAACACAGATTTAAGAATAACTATTGAAGTTCAAACTCCTACTACATTTAGATACACTATTGATGTATCAGCAACTGGGGGGTGGGTAGAGAATATTCCTATTACTACATCATCAACGGGGATAAATGTTTTTGGTCAAGATGTTTGTTTTATAATATGGAATATACCATCTGTAATTAACACAGGTTTAGTGCCTGGAGATAGATGGAAAATTAATTGTAGAAAAAGTGGCGAGTTAACTGGTAATTATTTTGGTGGTATTGGCATTCCTATTCAGAATGGAATACCTACTGGTTCTAATTATAATGGGGTTTGGGGTGGTGCTTCTGTGCTTGGAGATGTTGGTCAAGTTGAATCTGGTGCACAAATACAAATAGAAATAATTCAAGACTCATTAAATGTATCTCAACAAGCAGGGATTCAACCTTTTCAATCTCCTAGTCAGTATGAAAACATAGAAGAGTGGTTTATTGAATCAGGTGCTTGGCAACAGTTTGTTCAGTATGATGACGATGGGATTAATGTTGGAGCAAGAGGAGTAACATTCAGAAGAGGTAGTGTCATTTCTGACGTGAATAATATAAAAAGAATATCTCAAGATACTGGGGGTGGTATTTATATGATTATACAAGGTTTTGGATATGAAAGTAATGCTGGAAATAACCCTCCATATAATACAATTAGAGCAAGATTATCTGTTCAACAAACAAGTAATAAAATAATATGCGAATCTGAAGCGATAGATACTGATATTGATATTTTCCACGAAACAACACGAACATACCCAATTGTTGAAGGTAAACATAAAGTTCTTTGGGGTTACGATGACTTTCTGTTTGCTGATGGTTTAACAAGACTTACTCAATTAGATTATAGATACCCGCACTATTTCACGGTTGGTGATATGGTGGACGTATCTTCATTAAACATAAACGGCTCTTATGAAGTTGTTCAGATTGAGAACAGATACTCGGTTATTATAAATTTAACTTTCCCTGGCTCTGGTCCTGAAATCCCTGGTAACATTAGAATAACAGGAACTAACGAAGCAGACCAAACGGGATTAGCCAATGCTATCGTTCAGTTAAACATACCTAGCAGTGCGAATAGCGATTACAATGGATATTGTTTTGGTAACGGATTAGAATCGAACAGAATAAAGGACGATTTTAATGCCACTACTTTAGATTATAGCCTTAGAGCAAGTACGTCAGTTGATAAGTATCAGCAAGTAAGAGCAGACTCATCAGTTTCTTATAGTGGTGTATTTAAAGAAAATTCATCAGTCAATAGATTGAACGAGTTTAATTTAGGTATTTCTAACTTCAAGTATCTCGAACGAGATTTCGGACCGATACAGCATTTGTACCCAAGAGATACAAACTTGTTGATAATGCAAGAGAACAAGGTATCAAAAGTTCTTTACGGAAAGAACATTTTATTTGACGCTGTTGGTGGTGGTCAGGTGGTATCAATCCCTGAAGTTCTTGGTAATCAGATAGCGTTGAACGGTGAATTTGGTATCTCAAGAAACCCTGAGTCATTTAGTGTTTATGGAAAAGATACATTCTTTACGGACACTAGACGTGGTGCTATTCTGCAATTACAAGAGGATACAATTGTAGATGTCTCAACTATTTATATGGTAGAGTATTTTAGAGAGATAATGACTGATGGATTAAATACTCAGAAGTTAGGAGCGTTTGACCCTTATTTGAATCTATACACTTTATCAGTAAACGATAGAAGTGTAGATAAGTGCTTCTTAGATATCAGTGGAAGAATTAAAACGATTGAATCAAATACCGCTGGGGAGTCATACTATATGTTTACTATTACGTCAAATAGTAGTTGGGAACTAACAGTAGCTTCATTAGGTTTTGGCACTGATTGGATAGATTTACCAGTTACAAGTGGTTATGGAAATATTGATATTTTTGCATTAGTAGATTCTAATACAAGCAATATAAATAGAAGACTTGCAATAAATATAACTTTTTGTAATGGTCAGATGAAAACGTTTGTGTTAAGTCAAGCAAGAGGGCCTAAAGGAAGTGTAGTGGTAGTTGTACTTAATAATGAAACAAAAAAATAATGATTTTAAATCAAAAATATTCATACAATGAGGGCGATGAGTTTGATATTAGTCAAATTCAGTTCAACGAAAGTGGAGTCGCTCTATTTAATACCCAAACGGGATTTGGCGGTGTAGATTATATACCTAACGATGGAGATATCGTGGCAATCGTTGCGAGTAACCCTACTGGCATTAATCAGCAAAAGTATAATTTTGTGCCGACAATGAATAACAAGTTTTTCTATCTTGTTTCAAACCAAGTATTCACAAGTAATGACAGAGACGTTATGATTAATGCAGCGTCTGAAATAACTTTAACTTGGAAAGATGATAGATATGAGGGCACGTTTACTTATGAAAACCCAGACGGATTAGAGTACTTGTATTTAATTTGGGATTATGCAGATAATTTAGATGATGGAGATGTGTTTTTTGAAGGAGGCGGAGACAACACAGTAAGATTCATTGATATGAATTTTGGAACTGACATAGGTTCGGCAGGTTTAAATATTGAAACACCATCAGGTGTAGCGAGATATGTTTTTTCTTATGCAGGCATAACAATACTTGATACGGGATATATTGGTGAAAATTCATCAAGTAATTATGATGACCTTATAGAAGCAGGTATTGCACCTGAGGATATTAAACTGCAAGAGCCTTATGACGGAATGGTAAACAATGGTGAATTATTACCGTTTACTTTTAAGAAATATCTAACGGACGGAGCGGCACAACTTGTGGTTTATATGCCGTTGCCAAATACTGAGATGACAGCTGAGAAAATTCCGACTTACTTGACAGAATTTTACATAGATACAGATGACGGAAACTTGAGCAACGTTTGTTCTCAAGTGCCAAACACTAGAGTTTATCACAACGGAAGTAATAATTTGCCGATTGTTGGTGATACAATATTTTTAGATGATTTAGGTGCTGATGTTTATAGCCCCACTCCAGGAAGTTTACATTTGATTAGTGAAACATTATTAATAGTTCCTCCACCAACGGGTGGTATATTTTTGTCAATTTTGCCTAATGGGCTCGTTGATTCTCAAGGAGGGTGTGATTGTGATGAATCAGCAGAGCCTGATATAACTCAAGGAGACATTCAAGTAGTTATAGGTAGTAACGTGAATATCAGAGTACAAGCAGACAATAACCCTACATCTTGGGAGATTGTAACAGACTGTAATGAATATACATTAGAAGGTGGTGAAAAGGGCTCATACTTTACTTATACTGAATGTGACGGATGTGATGGCAAGATACTTGTCAATTACAACACAACAGCGAGAGTATGCTCAACCACTATGCCGACATTAGTAACGGGAGACGGTAGTGCTACTTTGTCAGGTGTTTGTCAAGATAGCTCAATAATCGGAGGTTTATTGTTCAACACAGCAACGGGTTCTATCGAAGGAACTCCAACTGAAGGAGGCTCAAGAGATATTACTCTTAAAGCTACAAACTGTTTTGGTACAAGTACAGAGTACACATTTACAATTACATCAGTACCAGCGATGACCATGAAGCCATTCTTAATAGACAGAACAAACTTCCAAACAGATGGAGCATCAGCTTGCTCGGTAGCGACACCTGAGCTAGTGATAATGTACCATAGCGGATGCGGTGAATTGCCTGATGTTGGTGACACAGTATTTATTGATGGACGAGGTTTAGAGTATTTCACGGGTGGAAATAGATTCTACAATGTATCTCCATCAACATACAGTTATCAAATAAATCAATTCGGTCAAGTGATTGATAAATATTCTTGCTAAATTTGCAATATGGAAATTACAACATTAACATACTCACCAACAGATAAGGGGTGGACGAGCAGATGGTCGTATATCCCTGACTGGATGCTTGGATTAAATAATAATTTCTATACTTGGAACGGAGGGAGTTTATATAGACATTGGGTAAATGAAACACACAACGAGTTTTACGGGACGGTATATCCGACTGAGGTCACAACTATTTTTAACGAAGATTACGCCAATGTTGACGTTTTTAGTGCGTTAGCAATCTACGGGACGGACGCTTGGGATGTAGAGGTAACGACCGACATAAATGATGGTCAAATATCTGCTGATTATTTTAAAAATAAGGAAGGTCGTTGGTATTCATACATCAGAAGAAATGAAGATGATTTTGACGCTAAGTCATTATCTGTTCAGGGATTAGGTCAACTACTGTCTATTGCAACAAACACCCTTACGTTCGCTTTTAAGATTGATAGCATTATCGCTGTTGGTGACTTGTTATTGTTTGATGATGGAACAGATTTATTGAATATTGGTACTATCGTATCACATACTCCAACAACTGTAACGGTCAATGCTGTGGCAAACATACCTACTATCGGTGATTTCGTTCTATTCTCAAAAAACCCTGTCGCTGAGTCATACGGTTGCAGAGGATATTATATGGAGGTGAAGTTAACACTACCTCTTGAGCAGTCAGTTACACTGTCCGAAATATTCTCCGTAAGTGCAACATTATTTAAGTCATACTATTAGTTTGATAGTTAATTTTAATTAATTATCTTTGTTGTTATAAATACGACAATTATGATTGGAGCAATAATAGCAGGTGCAGGTGCACTTGTTTCAGCTGGAATGGCTATAAAGAATAATCAAAATTCTAGGGCGGCTTCTGAGGCAGCAGCTGTATATGCAAATCAACTTAAAGGAATGAAGGAAACCAATCTAATGGCTGCCCTTCAATCTCCTGATATAATGAAACTTTTAAATCAACAAAATGCTCAGCAAGCGGCATCTGCTACTCAAGCTATTCAAGGAGGTGGTCCTGAGGCGGCAGCTCAAATTGCAGCACTAAATAAAGGCGTTTTAGATGCCAACGCTGAGGCTGCTTTGATGCAGTCTAAACAGAACTATCAACGTGACGCTGCCGTTCTGACGAACGCTCAAGAGGTTGAGAATAGAAACATTATAGCACAAAGAGCTTTGGTAAATAGTCAGTTAACTGGTTCGCAAAAAGCTGCCGCTAACTATGCAGATATGGCAAGCAAGAACATTGAGGGAGCGATTAGTGGTTTAGGTACAGTAGCAGGAGCATTAGACCCTGATATATTGGCGTATCTTAATACTAAAAAAGCAAACGCAAATGCAGGAGCAAACGCAGGAGCTGAAACAGTTGGACAGACAGCTGCTCAAACGGCAGGACAAACAATGGCTCAATCAATATTAAAAGGAGCTGGTAATGCTAATAATCAACAATCAGGAATAGCTGAGATAATGAGTAGCGTATCTACTCCTGAGCAATTAATGCAATTACTTAAAGATAATCCTGAGTTATTTCAGTTGTTTTCTAATATAAATAATTAACATGGCAGAGTACGCAGGATTTCAAGAACGTGAAGGCACAGACTTTGCAGGTAGTATTAACGCTTTATCTGAAAAAGTATCAGGATTAGAGTCTAAAGTAAAGCAAGTTCGTGAGTCAGATAAAAAACTATTGGCAGATAATGATGCTTTATTGAGTGCTCATAAGCCGTTTAACTTTACAGGTGCTAAAGACTTTGCAGCTAAAACAGCAGTGACTCTTAGACAGCATATGTATGAACTTAATAGAAAGTTAAATAACAGAGAGATTTCTCCTTCTGATTATCGTACACAAATGCAGAATATTAGTACTGACCATGGAAGTTTTATGGATTTATTAAAGACTGCTGACGACAGAACATTAGAAGAAAAGAAAAGATTAGAGCCAGGACCAAATGGAGAAAAGCCAATTGCGGCAGGAGATGAAACATTGTTGTATGCTGAAATGCAAAAATTTTGGACAGAACTTCCTAATAAGAAAATGTTTGTTGGTCCTAACGGTAAATTAGCAACTGCTCAAACAGATGCTAATGGTAAAATTGTTGAAGGTACAATTTTTGATTTAGCTGCCCAAATGAATGTTAGTAATATTGCATCAAATAGATTAGACTTATCAGCTAATGTAAAATTAGATGTATCTAGGTTAGGCGGTTTTTCTCAATTTACAATTAATGCTGACGGTTCGACAAAAGATATTTCTGCTATTGAGTTAGACCCTAAATTTAATGATTATGCAACTCAAATTATTGGTAGATATATAAATAATAATAACCCTAAAACTATTGGAGGAATATTAGTAGATAACTCTAATTTAGGATATGCTTATTATACGAATGAAGAAAATAAGAAAAATCAAATAGAAGACAGACTTGATATACTTCGTAGAGGTGCTACTGAAAAAAATCCATTTGATGAAGCAAAATCAAGAAAAGAAATTGAGTCTAAAATGATTCAATTGAAACAATTAGATAATGGTGTTTGGTCTCCTGTTCTTTCAGAAGAATTGAAAAAAGATGCGTATAACATTGTATATAATGAGATTCTAAGTCAATTAGGATATGATGAAAAAGGTACTGGTGTAAAAGTTAAATCAGGAGGCGGTGGTAGTCTTACTGAAAAACAACAAAATGATAAAACAAACCAAGAGAACTATACTTATGATGTTTATGTAGGAGCAGCTAATGGTTTCAAAAATGGTAATTTTTCTGCTTATAATACTGACCTCTATTATTTTGATAAAAAAATAGATAAAGCAGGTAAACCGTATATGAATATATATTCTAGGAAAGATGTAAAAAACATTGAAACAAAAGTAGAACAAGGAACTGTTAAACCATTAGCAAAAAATATATATAATCCAGAGCAAGTTACTTTATATTTAAGAAATGATACTGGTGCTACTCCACCAACTCCTAATGATTATAGAGTAGGTAAGGAAATATACAAAAATAGAAACGGAAATTATTTTTTTGATTACAAAGAAACATACGAAAAACCAGTTGAAGCAAAAAAAGTAGTTGCTGTGAAAACATCTAAGCCAGTGGTAAATAAAAACTCAAAAGGACTTGGTTCTAAATGGTAATAAATATTAATAAATAAGAATATGAACGAAGAAGCAATTAAAGATTCATACAATGTATTTGTATCTCAAGGATATACTAAGAGTTTAGACGAGTACAAAAAATTAATATCAACAAATCCAAATGCTTTAAAGGATTCATATAACGCTTTTAAACAGCAAGGATATTCAAAGAGTATTGATGAATATAAATCTTTAATGGGAGTTGGTGTTCAACCGCCTGCTAAAAAAAAAAGTTTGGTTTCTCGTTCACCTTGGGAGGGTATTATACCTTCTGTGGCATCGTCCGTCAAAACGGAACAACAGCCTGCGGCTTCATCTTCAGTAAAAAAGGCTGAAGCTCCTGTTGACCTAAATAAAGGCACAGAGAAAGGCGAAATATATAAAGGTCTTCCAATCAAAGGATTTGAAGATAAATCGTACGTCCTAAAAAATGTTGACGGTGTTGACGTATGGCAAGAATACAACACTAAAAATAAAGATGTTGTAATCGGAAAAGCCAACAAATATTTATCTTTATCAAAAGAAGGAGTTGCTGAAGGTGGTTTCTCTGGCGGTGAAAAACAAAAGAACGCTAAATTAGCATTAACGCAGTTAGCTGGTAAACTAGGGGTAGATGTATCATCTACTGATGGTCCTGATGATATTTATCAAAAAATACAGTCTTCAAAAGAATTAGGTGAGACATATAAAAATATCACCGACCCTACAAGGATTAAAACTTTAAATCAACATTTTAAAGCCCAAGCATCTACAAATGAAGGTGTGCAAACTTACGTTGGTTATCCTGAGAAAGGTAAGGAAGATAATGAATATAGAATTTCAAAATTACCAAGAACAAAAGAACAAGTCTGGGAAGTAAAACGTAAGGGTCAAAAAGAGTTCACAGTTATATCTGATGAGGGCTCAATCAACGCATTGAATAATTGGACGGGCAATAAAGTAGAGCCTAATGATGATGCTAAAGCAAAACGTGATGCTCAAATTGCACGTCAAGAATCAGCTGTAAATAATTTCAAGCTAGTCAATTCTAAAATGTTTGACTTAGCTGAAGAAGATGCTGTGCCGTACTTGCAAAAAATGTACGGTAAGTATGGGTTTGATTTTTATGAAAGTGGTGAGTTTGGTAAAGATGAAGTAACTGTTACTTCCGAGAGAGGCGGTAAACCAATTACTTTTTCTTTAGACAACTGGACACAAGGAGCTGACGCATCTGAATCTGCAAAATTAAGAAGGTGGATGATTGAAAATCAATCTACTGGTGATTATATTGATAAAGAAAGAGAAGCCGTTAAGCAAGCTGAGGAAAATTATAGAAATTCTAAATATGAACAAGAAAAACTTACTCCTGAACAAATAAAATTGCAGTCAACATCTGACTTGCAAAGACCAATCATTTATAATCCATTAGATGCTAAAAATAAATTATCTGCTCCTGCTGAATTTAAACAAGAGATAGCTGCCAATACTATTATGACAAACAAAATAAATGCTCAAAGAAGATTGAGCGATTTGTCTAATAGTGCTAAAACACAAAAACAAAAAGATGAAGTAGCTACAATAGCAGTAGCTAATCAAAATGTTTTAAAACAAGAGGCTGACGTACAAGCTACTTATTTGAATGACTTATCTAAACAAAATAAGCAGTTAAATAACTCTGTGTTTAAATTAAAACAAGATACAGAGAATTTTTACAATGGACTTAGACAACAAGGAATAACACCTGAGCAATTAAATACAGACCCTGAATTATTAAGACAAAAGCAAGAGCTTGACGAAAGAGCAAAAAGTATTGAGTCAGTAAGTAAAAATCTATCTGCCGATATGTCTGCTGTCAAAGCGTTAAATAAAGAGAACGAGAAAAACGCAGGTTTATATATTGCCTTCAATGAAAATAGAGGTAATGTTATGGGCGGATTGGTTAACTCTGTATTGAAAGGTGTAGGTGCTTTGCCTGATGCTATATTGAACAATATATCAGGTGGAGACGATAACTTCGCATCAAATGCTTTGATATCTTTATTAGGTAGTGATTACACTACTGAGGAATTTATGAAAAGTGAAGACAGATGGGATTTAACTAAGGCTGCATTTGGTGGAGCAGAGTCTCTTGGAGCAATGGCGACTGGAGCTGGACTTAGTAAGTTTGCAACAGGAAGTGCTAAGTTAATGGCTATATCTGAAGAAATACCATTCTATGCCCTATCTTACAATGGGATTAAATCTGAAATGAGTGGACCAGAATGGGATAATGTACCGAGAGAAGAAAAAGAAGCAATAGCTCTAATGTACGCATTTGTAAATGGTAAGCTAGAGAAGTTAGGTACTGATGCTTTGATTGACACAGGGAAAATAAGCAAGGATGTTTCTAAGAATTTAATTCTTAAAACTATCGCTGGATTAAAACCTGGTGCTACAACTGAGGCAATGGATTTAGCTCTTCAAACGAACTTTAAGAAGTTTATCCTATCATCTGCTTATACTCTAGGTAAAGACTTCGCTAGCGAGGCTAAAACGGGTGCTATGCAAGAGTTAACAGGCATAACTCTAAAGAATACTTATAACCTTATTAAAGGTAAAGAGATGTTCAAAGAAGTACCGAATACTATTGCTGACATAACTGACGCAGTAATATCAGGTGCTTATATGGAGGGTCTTGGTGGTCTAGCTTTTAGTATGCCTAAAGTTGCGGTTGATGCAGGTAAATTTGGATATAGCAAAGCATTTAAAGACCCTGAGAAATTAGCGTTCGCTGAGAAGATTTTCAATGACTCTGACATGAGAGTTATGATTTTGAATGATTTAAAAACAAAAATTGCATCAGGAGAGATAACAAAAGAAGAAGGACAAGAAAGAGTTGATGCAATCAATAATACTGTCAGTCTATTTGAAAAATTGCCTGATGGTCTTAGAGAAGAAGATAAACCAAAGACGCTTGACTTATTGGTTGAGAAATCAAAACTTGAGCAGGATATTAAAGGTAAAGATGAAGCATTAATTGTGCCTCAGAAAGAAAGAATTACAGAAATAAATAATGAATTAACTAATATTAGCAAAAATGCCACTAAAGAAAACAACATCGAGCAACAAAAAGGTACAACAGAAGGTAGTACAGTCGAATATCAGGGAGTTAATGAAGGACAACCAGAAGTCGGGCAAGGAGAGGGGACAGTCGGGCAAGCCACGAAGCAGGCAACAGATACTGGCTATAGCACTATCGAAAGCGGGAAAAACCAAAAGAAAGTAGAGAAATTACGAGCAGACGAACAAGCGGAACTAGCTGAAGCTATACCGAATATTGACGACTATAAGGTTGACGGAGAGATTGACAAAGAGAAAATCAAAGCATCTAAAGACGGTGCTAAGTATCAAGAGATATACGATAAGTACGATAAAGAAATCTCTCCTTTATTAATAAAAGAAGATATAGCTAAATTAGAAGAAGAAAAAATTCAAAACCGTCCATTAAAACCTTTGAAAGGTGTTCTTGAGGATTATGATTTGTCCACTTGGGAGAATATGGCAAAAGAAAGTGATGCTGAGTATGATGCTAAAATTGAAGCAAAGAAAAAAGAATTAGAGAAATTTGCAGAACAGCCGACAACTAAGACGGAAGAAGTAAGTGATGAAAACTCTATTGATGTTTTTCATGGAGGAAGTGTAAAAAGCATTGATAATGCAACTAAAGATTCTCCATTATTTGTAAGTGAGGATGAATCACAAGCAAAAACGTATGCTAAAGGAAATAAAGGAAAAGTTGCGAAATTCAAAATAGATAAAACAAAAGTAGCAAATGAAGAGGAAATATATCAGGCGATAGAAGACTTAGGTTTAAAGTCAAAAGATGAGGAATGGAATGTAAAAGAATTAAATGTTTTTGAACTAATAGACCCTAGATTTGATACTTCATTATCTGAAGAAGATATTGTAAAACTATATGAAGAATTAGAAAAAAGAGGTTATGGTGCTGCTAAATTTACAGATACAGATTTAGATACTGATAGACAAGAAATTGAAAATATAGTTGTTTTTAATTCTGAAATAGCATCTGGTAAATCAAAAGAACAACCGACAACCCTAGAGGAAGTTAAGTCGCTTGATGTAAGTGACCCGACAAACCTAAAGAAAGTACAGTCGTTCTTAGATAATGCTATTTCTCAATTAGATTCGTTCGGCAAAGAAACACTAGGAATGAACTTGCCCGTTGCTGTTGCTAAGGCAGTATTAAAAACTGTTAGAACTTTACTTAATGCAAGCGTTGGTCTTACAGAAGCAATAAAAAAAGCAGCCGAAATACATAAAGTTTCTGAGTTAGATGTTGTTGATGTTATTGAAGCAGTTCAAAACAAACAAAAGGAATCTGAAGCATCAAAAGCTGCAAAGGACATATCAAAGAAAGATAATACGAAAGTAACTGTTACAGAACGAGTAGCATTAAAGGACCAATTACGCATGGAGGCGAAAGCCGCTCGTGAGTCCGCTATGAATATCAAGAAAAAGCAACGTGCGTTAATTGATGCAGTTATAATGATGAAAGAAGCTGGCAA
>JAULBY010013446.1:0-22488 GCA_032358315.1 Ophiocytium majus | reverse complement strand
TGCTCATGCTCCCCGTTGTGGCAGTTCCAAGTTCATGTGGACCCTCTTTGGTGATGCCAATCACCTGGGTCTGGGACGTATGTCCCAGCCTACCCCTTCCCATTTACATTTTATCACAGCACTCGTTGCTGTCGTTACGTCGAAAAGGTGTGCAGTACCTTTTCGACAAGAGGGAAGAACACATGCCGCGTTCACTTTTACTTCGTTCAGAATCAAATGCTTATCACGTCATGGCCTGTTCATTTGAAAAAGACGGATTTCCCATTTCACTAACGGAAGTATGGCGAATCGCTTTGCTGGAATTATTTCGCGCGTACGCCACTCATCAACTCCGTGTGCATGCCTTTGTACTTTTAAAAGATCGCTTTCATATGGTTTGCGACACTCCTCGCGCCAATCTCGATCACATCATGCGGGATTTTCTGCGTAACATGTCGGTCGCTATTAATGTTCACGCATGCACTGAGGGATCTCGTTGGAGTGGCCGCCACCGTCGCACGCTCATTGTCGATGAAAGCTATTATGCCCAGGCCTATCGTTATGTTTATCAAGGTCCGATTCGTACTGGAGTCGTGAAACGTGTGGAGGACTATTCATTTACAACACTGAATGTGCGCACAACTTTTCCCATTCAGTACTGGTTACCGAATTGCACACTGGCTTGGTTAAACCAACCGATCTCAACAGCAGGACAACGGCTGATAGAGCTGGGTTTAAAGAAGGGTCAATTTGATGTGAGTAAAAGGAAGCTGAAGGTGTGGGAGAAAGAATTTGGCCCAAACAGTGAGACACCGTTTGGGCCAAGAAATTCTAGTAGTACTTGATCGTGGTCTTGCGAAGACGTGAACTTACGTCACGGCTGTTGCAATCAACATTGAAGGTCATCTTCAAAGTCGCGTAGAGAGAGCCATCGGCTTCTACACAGCGAGCGCGAGCGATGTCCAAATCAACATCAGTCAAAGAGCAAGCAACGCCCTTTTCAGAAGCGAAGCGATCCATCTTGTCTGTTGCGCCGGCTTCAGTCGCTGCCATCGCGCGGTCATAACGCTCACCCAAGCACTGTTGTACTGGTGGGAACGGATTGTGCGGAGGGAACGGGTTGTGCGGAGGAAACGGAATGTGCGGTGGGAACGGCTGGTGTGGTGGCCAGTTTGGTGGACGGTGCTGCGCCATAGCTGGCAAAGCGATAACAAGAGTCAGAATTGCGAAAAACAATTTCATAAGACCTCCTAGGGGTATATGTCCCATCCTAGGAAACTTGCTTACCCCTAGTCAATTCGAGGAGCGCCAGACGGAGAATATCTTCACTCTCGAGAGGGATGCCTTTCTCATGAGCGAAGTGCTCCCATTTTTGAATTTGTCTCTCAAGCTCGTGGAGTTGTTCAAGCAGCAGAAGGGAATGACGGATGACCATAAGTAGCACCTCTGAGTTCTCATTATAGGCCATTTGTTAGGCATATCAAACAAAAGGCAAAATATTCATCGGGGCATATAAAATAAATTTTATAGTATTTGTGCCCCTAGACTGGCCCTATCGTCGGACCAGCAGGGTTAAGCTTTCGAAATGATGAGTGTTTGGGAACATATCAAAGATTTTTGTGCGCGATGCAAAATATGACGAACCTAGTGCGTTAAGATCAGCCGTTAAACTTTCATGAGAGCAGCTTGAGTAGAGTAAAACAGCGGGCCGCTTCTGTTGGATGAGCTCAATCGAGCTGCCAAGGCCTCGTCGTGGAGGGTTCACGACGACCACTTGGGGATCCCACTTCTCCCAAAGTGCGCCAATTTTCTCAGCGGGAGAAGCCGTAAAGAGTGCAGCGAGATGAAGAGTGCGCGCACTCATCAAGGCATTTTCTACGGCAGCCGCATTGATCTCCACGCCATGAACTTGATGGCCGGCTTTCGCAAGATGAAGTGCAAAGCCACCAACACCACAAAACAGATCGAGCACTTTTTCTTGGCGCCAAGGTGTAAGCCATTCCGCTGCAGTCGCGTAGAGATGTTGGGCCACCACACTATTGGTTTGCATAAAACTTTGCGGAGAGAAATGCAGATCAATACTATTGGCTCGATGGAGGAGAGTTTGTTGCTGCGATAAAATGATTTCTTCTGGGCCTTCGAGAAGGGCATGAGGAATGGGTTGTAGATTCACTGAGACAACATGAAATCCCTTGAGTTCAGGCAAGCCCTGACGAACCCGATCGAGCGCTTCTTTCGAGCGCAATACAAAGCGAATCATTTTCTCGCCGGTGGTGGGCGAGTGACTTAAGATCAAGCCTTTGAGTTCGCCCGTGCGCTGAAGGATATCGTAAGGAGTCAGTCGCCAGCGAGTGATGAAAACTTTGAGTGCCGGTAGTTCTGTGTTTAAGTTCACGGCCTGAACTGGGCAATCTAACAATTCAACCGCACTGCTGAGATCCTCCTGCAGCAACCCGATCACTGGATGCTCTACGGTTCCTGTCACTGTGAGTTTGATTTTATCGCGAAAGTGCCAGGCCGGTCCGGCGAACAATGCCTCAGGAACAAGACCTGTGATGCTTTGCAGACGAGCATTCTTATCGAGATGCTGCTGCTCCAGTGGAATGTTCAGGAGTGAACAAGAGCGGCAGCGGCCAGCGTCGAAGTGACGGCAACCGCTCATTGCTGGAGTTGTTTATTCAGTAGTGCTTGAGTGGCGAGTTCTACGTCGTTTTTAAACTGCTCCAAACTCTCGCTTGGAACATTGTAGCTCTTGGCAACTTTCTCAGACACCATCGGCCAACTCAATTCAAACTGGTCTTTCATACATGAGAGTACGGCTTCAGTTTGCAGCAAGGCTTTGGCCTGGGCCGCAGGAACACGTCCGAGGCAGTGCTGACGAACACGCGATTGCCACATTGGTGAGAGTGATGATTGCAGCGCGCCTCCCAAAACTTTCCAGCGGCGCTGTTTATGCTCAGTGAGTGACTTCTGCAGTTGGGCAGAGGAGAGGACTTCGCGACACAATGTAACTCCCAGGTGGGCATTGAGCTGCTGGCGATCGTGGAAGAACATGATCGAAGGATAGTGATAAGTCAGACGAGTGAGGCAGCTTCCTTGGGGATCAAACGCTGTGGCCTGCAACATATGCTTTTGCAAATCGTTGCTCAAAGACGTTTTGATTTTATCAAGGTTTTGCCACAGCCAACTACGTTCTTCTTCAGCTACTTTGGCGATTTCATTTTTCCACCACTGCTTAAGTGGTGCTGCAAGCTCGTTACGCCAGTAGTGTGCTTCCGGAGTTTCACCCGGAGCGAGATGTTCCATCAATTGAGTTGAGGCTGATTCAAGACAGCTGGCAAAGCGGCCATCCAAAAATTCTGTCCCTGGGCTTACCCACTGAAGGGGAGCCGAGATCTTCACCATGGAGTTCGGTCCTTTGCGCCAGCAAGCACGCCAGGATTTAGCTGCCTCTTCTTCCATACGAGTGAGGAACCACTGACGTTTAGCGCCGACATCTTCGTTTACGCGCTCGTTGAGTGCTTCGAATGGATAATCGTCCAGCACTTCTTCTTTCAACGATGAAGGCATGCGGCCTTCTTTACTGAGTAACGCCGTCAGACCTTGCTGGTAGCAGCTCTTTGGATCAGAGCCGTTGTGACATTCAAAGTACACCCACGTCGGATCAAGTTTCGCGAGTGAGTCTTCTTTCGCTTGGTAATCGCGCAACCAAGCTGGCCCGTCAGCGCGCATGCGCCACTCGAGCTGATCGATGTCTTTGTTGAGTAAGGTTTCCCAATGAGAGAGATAGGCATCGACTGCAACTGGGCCTTGTGGGAGTGGTTTACTCCATTCACAGGAACGGGCATGACCGCCTGAAAGCCAGGCACGTTTGTTTTGCAAGAAATCTGGTGCGGCCGTCTGACGTAAACATTGCGCCAACGGATGTGGCTCAGAGAGCGAAGCAATCCCACGTGTACGAGATTTGTTCAGCATCGCTGATTTATGCAGGTCGAGACAGTCTTTAAGATGGCGATTCTTGATATCACGCCATACCCATTGATCGCGTTTAAACTCGCGATTCATGTCACCCTGGAGAGTCCAGTCACGTTTGAAGAGTTGATCATGAAGAAAACTTTTAAGCTCGGGCTCCGCTTGGCCATGCAATACGAATTTGGCAACCTGAGGAGCGAGAGCGCTGGCATCAAAGCTTTCTTGCTGCCATTTTCCATCGCGCCATTCTCCAGGATTCTTTTTGCTGAAGCGAGTTTGCCATTCAGGAAAGCTCTTAAGCCAGTGAGGCAAAAGTGCTTCGCTCATACCAGCAGTAACATGACCTTGAAAATCAAGTGAGGGATAAACATCAGCAGCACATTTCATAGAAATACGGACGCGTGATTTCTGTGTAGCAAAGCACTGCCCTTCAGGAAGGTTGGCCTTCTCGATAGAGGTCAATACATGCTGATGGAAAAAATCAGGTGTGAGATGTTGCGCCAGCGCCCAAAGATTTTTCATCTCCGGTTTTGTGAACGCCTGCTCGGGATTATTCCACTGAACGGCCAGACCAGTTTTCAAATACCAATGCCATGCGAGTGCGCCGTACTCACGATCAGCATCGCCACTGACCATGTCATACAAGCAAGGCACATCTGAACAAGTGGCGAGTGTTACCGCATAAGGACGGAACTGTTCTTGCGGTAGTTGTGAAAGCAGGCGTGCTTGTGGGAAGTTGAGTTTCGCGAGATCCAAATGCAACCAGCGCCCTTGAATATTGTGGCGAGGGGGAAAAGTTTTTTCTAAACGATCATTTTCGATCACAAGATTTTCAAGTCGGTATTGATTGTTCTCACAGCCTTCAAAGGCAGCGGGTGAGCGATCCGCGAGGGCCTTAGAAAGTGACCATTTGCTAGCATGCCACGACGTTAGCAGCGGCTGACCTTTATGCTGTTGGACCACACCAATAAAAAGCACCGCCAATAAAAAGACGGCGACCGGCACGGCCTGAGGGCTTCTGCGCCAAGCACGACGCCAGACGAGAGAGAACCAACGGAGCCAGGTTTCAGGGTGCTTCATATTTTACAACCTTCGTCACTTCATCTGATTTGCCGTCATAGATGACGGCCATGCCTTCGAGCGGAATTGTGTATTGCCATTGATCTGAACCGGCCAGCTGCTGAAGTGTCGACGGGCGATGGCGGTAAGCGTGTCGCCAGTAGAGAAAGGATTTCTCCGTCGAGGTCGGCATGCGGAAAATCGCCTGCACGAGCTTGTTTTCAACTTGAATGGAGTACTCTTCCCAATGGAACACCCGTGCGTCTGGGCGTCCTTCCAGGGTGGTAATACGGGTGGGTTCCTCTAAAATCTGCAGGGCCTCGTGCAACGAGGTTTGCCCGGGATGAATGTCCCGAATCCCTTCGAGAGGGCCCATTTTATTACAGCCTGCGATGAGGGCCAGCAGGAGCCCAATACATAGTTTCACCTAGGGCTCTTCGGAGTTCTAAATAGTTGTCTTGAGTTCTCCCCTAAGTCCCTTAAATGATGTAAATTAAAGGCTATGGCCCGTCGTTCGAAACGTACAAAATCCATCCTCAGGCGAGTGTTTCGCTTTTTGATCCGTCCGCGTGTGGTGGGATTCGTCTTATTGGTTGTGCTGCTTTCGCCTCTCTACATGTACTACTCCCACGATGTTTCTCGCCTCAATAAAGAATGGCCCCACGTCGTTTTACCCAAAGAGAAGGGCGACTCCGCTGATTACGAATTCAAAAAAACGCCACCCAAGTATTGGGTACGTCTGAATCAGATTTCGACTTACGCCAAATGGGCCGTGATTCTTTCGGAAGACTGGGGATTCTATGGTCACAAGGGCGTGGACTTTGATGAACTCAAAAAAGCTGTTGATGAAAGTTTGCACGAGCGACGTATGGTGCGTGGGGCGAGTACCATTTCACAGCAAGTGGTGAAGAACGTTTTTCTTTCGTCGAATCGTTCCGTCATTCGCAAAGTTCACGAAATAATTCTGACACAAAAGATGGAAGAGTCAGTCTCCAAGCAACGCATCCTTGAAACCTATTTCAACATCGTGGAGTTAGGGCCCAACATCTACGGCATTCGTCAGGCGAGCTATCATTATTTCCGTAAGCATCCTTCAGCTCTTAATCCTCGTGAAGCCGCCTTTATTGCCATGTTACTCCCGTCACCTAAGCGCTACAGCATGTCCTTCCGTAATCGACAACTTACACGGTTCGCGCGCTCACGGATTCGCGCTATCTTATTGAAGTTAAAATGGGGCAGGATTATTAATGAAGAGCAGCGCCAGATGTGGAATGCTTCGCGCTTTAGCTGGGAAAGATAGCTCTACAGACCAGAAAATTAAGCCGAATAAGCCCCAATATTTGGCCAAATCTTATCGATTTTTAAAAGTATTAAGCCCATAATTAATTTCACATGAAACCCCCTAAACTCAAAGCAGCGTCTGTTGACGACTTTGCTAGTAATCACGAAATCATGGAAAGTCGCTTAGGTGCTGACTTTGTGATGTCTCCTTTTGATTCGGGAAAAGATCTTTTGGCATCCATAGAAAAGGAGCACTTTGATGTGTTTCTTATCGATGTGCATATGCCAGAAGATGGGTTCCAAGTAGCGAAAAGACTAGTGTCGAGTCCACGCTATAAAGGACAGCCGATTGTATTTGTATCCTTCGATCAATCGTTTCCGGTGATCAGTCGGTGTTTGGAGGAAGTAGGGGCTGATTACGTTTCACGTACTGTCACACCGGAAGAGCTTCGTGCGCGCATTCATAGCCTGCTAGAAATGCAAAACCAGAAGACGCTTCGCTTGGGGCAGTTGGCCCTTGATCCCTTCAATGTTTCTGCCACGATCTTAGGTCGTACGCTTGATCTCACTTTAACAGAATTTAAAATTCTCACCTTCTTACTGACACGCAAAGATCGCTGCATTCATCGTGATGTGCTCGCCAAACAAGTTTGGGGTGATGTGTCCGTGTCGGAGAAAACCCTCAATAGCCATCTCTCCAATCTCAGATTGAAGTTAGTGGATGGGGGTATCTCATTGCAGGTGGATCGGAAGGGACTAGTTGAGATTATGCTTAAGGCCTGATTTGTCTTAAGCACTCATAGGCCGCAGCAGTCCCAATATTAGACAGATTCAACGAGCGAATGTGCGGGGAGTATTGAGGAAAACTATAATAGTTATCCGGCATCTCTTTGAGAATACGATCAGGAATCCCTCGCGTCTCACCACCAAAAACTAAGTAACAGCCCTTCTTATAGGGGGCCGAGTGCCAAGGTTTACCTTCGCCTTTCTCGAACAACATAATCTGATCGCGCGGAGGCTTCTCTTCTGCGAGAAAATGCTCCCAGTGATCGTACTCTTTGAGAACGACGTGCTTCCAGTAATCCAGACCGGCGCGACGAACGGCCTTCTCAGAGATATCGAAGCCGTAAGGTTTGATCAAAATCAGCTCTGCATTCAGTGCCACGCAAGTGCGCCCAAGACTCCCGGTGTTTCCGGGAATCTCAGGCGCATGCAAAACTATCTTGAAAAAAGAATCGGACATCTACTTCGTGTTCATCAACAAATGAACGAGTGAGCGGATGGTAAGACCTGAGCCGCCGACAGGTGGGCAGTAAGGCAAGTGCGATTGGCCATCGGCCGTTCCGGCGATATCCAAGTGCGCCCATGGAATGTCGTTCTTCACGAACTCTTGCAAGAATGCAGCAGCAGTTGCTGTGCCTGCACGCATCGGTGAGCCGATGTTTTTGAGATCCGCAATTTTTGATTTCATGTCAGCTGACCATTCAGGAATGATCGGCAATTGCCACATGTATTCATCCGAAGCTTTTGCGGAATTCAATACAGTGTCGATCCATTTTTGGTCATTACCAAGAATCGCCGTCACTTGATTGCCCAAGGCCACCAAGCACGCACCGGTCAACGTTGCGGCGTCAATGATGCCGTCTGGCTTCAAGTCACAAGCGTAGTCGAGTACATCACCCAAAACCAAGCGCCCTTCAGCATCCGTGTTGAGGATTTCAACGGTTTTGCCGTTACGTGCAGTCACGATGGCGTCGGGCATAGTCGCGAGAGAGTTCACAGCATTGTCCGTGATGCCCAAGAGGCAAGTGATCTTCACTGGTGCGCCAAGGAGAACGGCTGCACGGAAAGCGGCGTAGACAGTCGCTGAGCCCGCCATGTCGTGCTTCATGCTCATCATGTTCGCGCCGGGCTTCAGTGAGTAGCCGCCGGTGTCGAACACGAGGCCCTTGCCCACGAGAGCGATGTGTTTTGTCTTCGCGGTTTTCTTGGTCGGCTCGTAGGTCAAATGTACGAGGCGCGCTTCGAAAGCCGAACCGTCGTTCACCGAGAGGAACATGTTCATGCCTTCAGCTTTCAGCTGAGCACGATTGAGGATTTTAACTTTAACGCCTTTAAGATTTTTCTTCACATCCGCTTCGATGAGTTTTGCGTACTCAGTTGAGCGCAAGACGTTGGGTACTTCGTTGACGAAGTCACGAGCGACGGTGATTGAACTTACAACGTGGCCAGAAGTCTCAAGAGCTTTCTTGATGGCAACTTCTTTCTTCTTATCAAAACCTGTGATGAGAACTTCTTTGAGTGCATCCGAAGATTTTTTGCTGAGGTATTTGTCGTAGCTGTAGTTCGACATGCCGATGGATTCTGCGATCAAACCCGCTGCGTGAGCGGTGTCACGAAGAACATCAAAGCTTGCAAGATCAAGGCTCACAGAAGTGTGCTTCTCAGCTTTTACGGCCTTGAAGATACGAGCGATACTTTTGCGAAGATCTTCAGCTTTCATTTTTGAGCGATCACCAAGGCCCACCACTTTAACGGTTTCGCCCATAGTTCCGGTGAAAGTGAGAACTTCGTCTTTGCCGGCTTTGAAATTTTTTCCAGCGCGAAGTCCTGCGAATTCTTCTTTGAGACTCTTATCGGCCCAGTGATCAACACTGACAGAGTGCTCAGTGGTCTCTTTGCCTTTAACTTTTGATGTTTTGGTTTTTTGGAATGCACTAACGATTCTCACGTCGGCATTCATTGATTTTTGGCCAGCTTGGTCTAGGGTCAACTGCATAGGTCCTCCTGATACGTGACTTTGAATCCGGCAAGATTATCATGAGGGCCTTTGGTTGCCTAGAACACAGACCTTGGGTAACCTTGTGTTCATGCGCCTGTTGTTGCAACGCTATCTCGCTGCGAATTTCATTCTCCCCCTGGTGGTGAGCGTGGTTTTCTTTGTGATGTTTCTTCTGACTTTTGAGCTCTTTCGTCTGACTGCCTTGCTCATGAGTCGTGATATTTCAGTGGGTTTTCTCCTCGGCTTGATGGGAAACCTCGCGTTGACCTTCATTCCTTTGGCACTGCCGCTGGCCACCTTCTTCTCCATGATCTTTTGCCTGAACAAGCTCAGTACGGATTCCGAATATATTGCGATGCGCGCAGCTGGACTCACCAAGGGGAGGCTGTTCGCCCCATTCCTGATCGTTTCACTGCTCATGGCCACCAGTGTTTATTTCCTCAATCAGCAGATCATCCCTTACACCAACCGCGAATTTAAGCGTCAGGTGAACTTCCTTACATCGAGTGGTTTGATTGCCTCGATTAAGGCCGGCCAGTTCTTCACCGCCATTCCGGGTATCACGATGTTTCCCGCCACGGTCTCTAGCGATGGCCGCGACCTGGGAGATGTTTTTCTTCACGTAAAAGAAGAACAAGGTGAGCGTGTGATTATGGCGCGTAGAGGGGAGCTCATTTACGATCGCGATTCAAAGACTCTCATTGAAAAGCTGACGCTTAATCTCTACGACGGTGGCATCACCACCACCAAGAATTCTCACGCTGATGTCGAAAAGATTTTGTTTCAAAGTTACTCGCTTCCCATCACGCAGAATAAATTTTCTGATCGCATCAGTCCGCGCGAAACGATGCTTGGCAAAGATGAGTTGGCCGCAGTCATCAAGATGACGCCTGAAGAGGCCAAGGCGAAGTACAAGTTTAATAACAAAGACATGTTCAATGCGATGTATGAGCACTGGAACCGTCGAAATACACCTTTGGTGTGCTTGCTTCTTACGTTCTTAGGCTTTGGTCTCGGCGTGAAAGAGAATCGCGGCAAAGGTCGCAACTCGGCGCTGTGGGGTTTAGGGAGTTTGCTCTTGTTCTACGGATTGTTTTTCGCCTTGGTGGGAATGGCGCGCAAAGGGAACATTCCTGTTCCCGTTGCCATGGCGATTCCGGATCTAGCGTTGTTTGTGTTGGGTCTGAACTTCTATCGCAAACTTGATTGGCAAAGCTAAGGTTTCTTAGCTGCCAATTCTTCTTCTTCAATCTTCATGCGACGTTGGTATTCTTCGGCGGTGTAAAGAATGTCATCCGAGGCTTTTGGGAACAAAGGCAGCATGTGTTTTGTGGCCTGCGACTCAGGGAAGATTAAGCTTTTGAAGCCAGTCTTAGTGGGCGCATCGATGAGTCGGTTCTGATAAAAAATCTTTGTCACTCTCACGTTACCCAAGAACATCAAGATCTCTTTGCCTTGAAGGAAGATGTCTTTGCCTTTCTCCAGAATGACGCTCTCGATAGGGTTCTGATCGACTTTGTAACTCATCCAGGTGTTGCCGTCAGTGGCCTTAACAAAAACGTTCTCCAGCTCTTTGTTCCAAGCATCTTTGATTCGTTGAGGGAGAATGCTGTCGTCTTGATTCTCGGGGGCATCGGGTAGAACAGCGAACAGACGGACAGTGATTTTTCTAAAGTCTTTGTCTGGGAAATTACGTCGAACTTCCTTTTCAGGAGGTTGCGGTTTTACTTCTTCGGGCTTCTTCTCGTCAGTTTTGGGTTCTGCCGCTTTCTTTTCCTCAGCGATCTTGGCGGTCTCTGCTGCGGCCACGGCAGCGGCTTCTGCTGCCGCCTTGACCACAGCTTTTTCTTCTACTGATTTATTGATATCGACGAGCTCAGAACTTGGAACAAACGTTGGGCCGTAGGGCTTTTCTGTAGTGCTGTTCGTTTCGCTATCAATGGTTTTTGTCACGAGCTGGTAGAGGCCCACAAAAACGATACAGATGCCAGCAAATACGACGGCTGGAACGATGAGGCGTTGACGTTCTTGAGAGCGCTTATCTTGGTCAAGCACTTCAGCTGGAGCTTCGGAAGGTGCGCTGGCAGCAGCCGCTTCTACTTCTGCTGTTTGCTGGCGGGTGTGATTGAGCGCCGGGAATGGTTTTCCCATAATCGTCAGGTACGAGTATTCAAGTTTCGTGATCACGTCTGTGGGACTGATGCCCACGACACGAGCATAACTGAGCACAAATCCCTTAATGTAGGCTGGACTTGGCAGCGCCTGAAAATTATTTGCCTCAAGCGCTCTCAGAATATTGAGATTGATTTTTGTTTTTTGAGAAACTTTCTCAAGAGACAATTTAATTTCTTCGCGGCGTGCACGTAAGTGGTCACCGATGTGTACGACTGAATTATTTACTTCATTGGTCATCTGAAATCCTCAAAATGAAGGTGTCACGGCCGGTTTAGAGGAGGTTTGACCTGGATTATGGTTCGGATTATTTTCCAGGATATTCAACTCAGAAAGTTTCTGCTGTGCCAAAGGTCCGTAGCTTGTGCTGCCAAAACGAGTTTGGAGATCATCCAGCTTCATACGCGCGTTGAGATAGTTACCTAGCTCAATTTCTGTCGCTGCCTGCCAGTAGAGGGGAGCCGGATCGCTGACACAAGTTCCCATCTGTGCCTTGTGAAAGTGACCAAGAGCGTCCTTGAAACGACGACTTTGATAACTAATCATGCCTTTTTGAAACCAGGCCGGGCAGTATCCTTCTTCCGAGGTCGTCGAGCTCTCGAGGTAAGCCAAAGCCTTCGTCGTATTTCTTCTTCTGAGTTCAATCAAAGAAAGATTGAAGTAAGTGCGCGCGTGCTTCTCGTAGGTGTGATCCTTCAAAGCATGCAAGTATTGTTTTTCTGCACCTGCCATATCTCCGCGTTCAAAAAGGAGAGAAGCAAGATTAACAGCGGCATCGGTGTTCTTTGGGTTTAGTTCCAGCGCTTTCCGAATATGAGCGAGGGCCTGCTCTTTCTCGCCCTTGAAGTAGTAAGCCATTCCCAAGTTGTTATGGACTTCAGGATTTTTGGGATCGAGCTGTGCCGCTTTTAGCAGGTGGCCAATGGCTTGCGTGTAGTTTTTATTCAAGAGTTCTTCAGTGCCGTAGCTGTAGTGAATGTCAGCCTGTTTACTTTGTTTCGTCACGTCTTGGCCGCTTGAGCATGCCACAGCGATAAAGGTCAGCATTAAAATGGTGAGTTTAAATTTCATTCAAACCTCTTCATGACACAGGTGTTCAACTTCCTCTAAATTTTAGTCAATGCCACTCCTGTTATGCAAAAGCTATTTCCCCAGAGATTGTGCAGTGGGGGCATTGTCGGGGCATCTGCCCGAGTGGTTTACTCAGACAAGTCTTCCTGTGGGCAAGTGTCATCAACATGCTTAGAATGAACCATGCTAAATTTCTGGTCGAAATTTCCTTACTTCATAGAGTTGCTGGGCAACGGCGCTTTCGTGGCGCTGTTCACGCTGAGTAAGGCCAACCAGGTTCCGGCTGCACTCAAAGGCCTTCCGCCAAGTTATCTTGCCGAGTGGGCGGTTTGGCTCGCGCCCGTTTTTGTTTTGCTCACGCTTATCACTCATTTCCGCCGTAGCGCAGGTATTGAAGATTTCATCCGTAAGTATGTCTTCAGTGTGATTATTTTTGCACCCATGGTGCTGACCTACGGGGACGCCGAGTTTACTTATTGGCTCTCCGTGGTGCATCTCTTCTCGACAATTATTTCACTTAACGAGAAGCGCTTGGAAGATACCACGCCAACTCTGACATCTCAGAGTATGACTTGGGTTGAAGCCACTAAGCTTTCACCGGCCCAACTTATCATTCTTTCCTTTGCCCTTATTATCTTGATCGGTGCACTTCTGCTCGTATTGCCCATCTCTGCTTCCATTGGAAAAACCGTTCCTTTTGTTGACGCACTCTTTATGTCGACGTCAGCTACATGTGTAACAGGTCTGGCCACCATAAATTTAGGCGAGGATTTTTCGCTTTTTGGTCAACTCGTTTTGCTGACATTGGTGCAGATCGGCGGATTAGGCATCATGACTATTTCGTCGTGTATCGCTTTGTTCATGGGTCGCAATTTAGGTGTGCGTGAACAGGTGATGATGCAAGACGTGCTTGATTCTTCAAGTTCAGAAGAGCTCCTGAGTTTGATCATCGATATTGTGAAGTTCACTCTCTTGATTGAATTTATGGGTGCCATGATTCTGACTGTTGGCTTTTACTTGGAAGACTATGAAATTGGGCAATCACTTTACTTTGGTTTTTATCACGCCATTTCCGCTTTCTGTAATGCTGGTTTTGCCTTGTTCAACAACAACCTGGAAGACTTTAAGTTCAGTCCGCTGATTCATCTGCCGATTGCGATGCTGATTATTTTGGGCGGCTTAGGATTTTCAGTCATTCAAGAAATTCTTCAAGCGATCAAAACGCGTAAGAAGTTTGTGAACTTCACGCTTCATAGCAAGATTGTGATTGTGACTAATACCTTGCTCTTGGCCTTTGGCACCACTTACCTCTTCTTCGGTGAATACCTCCACGCCTTTGCCGACTACACTTTGTGGGGGAAATTTCAGGCGGCCTTCTTTCAAAGTGTCACCACTCGTACGGCAGGCTTCAACACCGTCAATATGCTCGATCTCCATCCGCACTCACTCTACATGATGGTGCTCTTGATGTTCATCGGTGCCTCACCCGGTTCCACTGGTGGTGGTATCAAGACCACGACCTTCGCTCTCTTGGTGCAATCGGTGAAGTCGACGCTCTCCAACCACAATCGCGTGGAGATGTTTGAGCGTACGATCCCTAACGTCATCGTCGTTCGTGCCATTGCTATCTTTATTATTTCGTTGATTACGGTGAGCACAGTGTTGCTCATCATGATGCGACTTGAACCTGGCAAAGACTTTCTCGCACTCATGTTTGAGACGGTTTCGGCCTTCGGAACGGTCGGGCTAAGTATGAATCTCACTGCCAATCTCAGTGCGATGGGGAAGATTGTTATTTCGGCGATGATGTTCATCGGGCGAGTTGGTCCTTTGACTTTGGTCCTTGCTGTTGGACAGACCGGCAGCGGTTCACGTGTTCGTTACCCAGAAAGCAAAGTGCTCATCGGCTAAAACGGGAGAGTTATGTTTATTGCAGTTATTGGTCTTGGAACTTTTGGTGGCAAAACAGCAACACGCCTACATGAAAAGGGTGCGGAGGTCTTGGCCATTGATAGTAATCCTGAGCTTGTGGAAAAAATTAAAGACCGCGTGACTCATGCTGTTTGCATTGATGTGACGAATGAAAAAGCCATGCGTGCTTTGAACATCACAGATGTGGATACCGCAGTCGTAGCGATTGGTGACAACGTACAGATGTCGATCATGGCAGTGGCTTCGCTTCGCAAATTGGGTGTCGGTCGTATTATCGCACGTGCCACCAGCGTACTTCATGAACACGTTCTGAAAGAAGTTGGGGCTTCCGAAATCGTGAAGGTTGAAGAAGAAATGGGTGAGATTATTGCTTCGAAGATCGCCGCTCCGTATGTATTACAACGCTTCAACTTCTCGGCCGGTTACTCTATCGTCGAATTGAAACTCGGTAAGAACTTCAACGGCAAGACGCTTGTCGAAAGTCAAATCCGTCAGCAGTACTCACTCAATATTGTGGCCCTGCAAAAGCGTGTTCCTACGGTGAACGAAGAAGGGAAGGCGACCTTCAAGGTCGTGATTAACGACAGTCCGTTGCCGATGGATGTGATTGAAGAAGATGACATTGTTGTAATCGTTGGAAATGACAAAAATTTGGACAAGCTCTTCCATGACTTGGAAGAGAACTAGAGGAAACAGATGAATCTCTCACTTAAAGCGCGTGTCGCGGCCAGTTTTATCATTGCGAATATGGTGGTGTTGATCATGGGGGGAACAGTGTTCTTCTTCTTGGACTCACTCAACAGCCAAATCAGCACGATCACTGACAACACCAACAAGATCAGCCTTCTTTCAGACGAAGTGCGCATGAGCACGGTCTCAATTCTGAAGCTGCAAAAGAAAATCCTCACAACCAAATCCAACGAAGAAGATCTTCGCCGTTTGCAAGTTTTGTGTGAGGGATTCTCTACTCAGCTTCAACGTCTTGATAGCTACTACTCAGAGGTGGAAGCCAAAAAGATTATTTCAAAAATGCTCGGTTATGTGGAATCCCTGCAAACTATCGTGGGCAAGAGTGCGCTCTTCTACCGGGATGATGCCGGCCTTTCGACTATTTCAGAATTGACCGACAAAATTCTCGAGTCATTCTCGGATTTCCAAGACATCCAGTATTACCAGAACGAACAACGTGACAAACAAGTGAAGGCGATCATCGGCGAAACTCGTCGTAATATGCTCATCACACTCATCATCACTTTTCTTGGAACCATCCTCTTGTCGTTGGTGATTCCAGGCAAGATCGCCATGCCTTTCAAGAAAATCCGCGATGCTGTTCGTGAGTTGCGCGAAGGAAACTTCGACGTCAGCATTTACTACAATCAGAATGATGAGATCGGTGAGTTGGCGCGAGAGATCAACAAGATGATTGTCTCCATTAAGAAGTTTGAAGAACTACGTGCTGATCGCATTAGTGTTGAGCACCGCAAGTTCGATTTGCTCGCCAACATGGTGAAGAAGAATATCGTGGTCTCCAACGCTCGCGGTGAGTTGGTTTACATGAACAACAGCATGTACGGTTTACTGGATATGCAGTCTGACGATGTGATCAACAAGGAATTCGCTGATGTGAATTTCCCTGACAGCATCGTGGAAACCTTTGATGTGGCCATTAAACGCCGTTCAAAAATTGAGAACGCTGAGATTACAGTCCCTCGTCGCAAAAAGGTCATGGACCCAGTAACTAACGAGTATGTGTACAAGGATCAAGGCGAGCCTTATCACGGATTTGCGAACGTGATTCCAATCCGGGCGAAAGAAAGCCAGTCGGACTACTATATGATGATTATTTCGCAGGAAGTATTTGCTTAAAGAAAAGGGCCCCGAAAGGGGCCCTTCTTATTTTGTCTAGGTCGTGCGGTCGTAGTTCACAAACAACACAGAACCATCGGTGAAGATGATCGTGTAGTAGTAGTGTGAGCAGTACTCGCTCTCACCATCTTCGTAGCTGCGAGACACGGCGCCTTTGATTTTTTTCGTCTTGAGGGCCTGTTCGAGAAGTGTTGTTACGTCTTCGTTAGTGCCATCCTTTCTTAAAAGATCACCAACCACTGAGTCAGTTCCTTCGTAGGTTTCGTAACGGCAGCTGCTGTCAGGGTCATTGCTCAGTGATTCTGCGAGGTCTTTCTTGGCCTTAGCCACTGTGTAACCTGGCATCGTCGACAAAGAGTAGTCGCCGTTATGTGTTGAGAAAAGATCGTAGCGATCGCCAGTGAAGAGGGCCTTGAGGGCAGCCATGATGTCGCCTGTTACAGTGACTTTCGCTGTCGTGTTTTGTGTCACCCAAGACTGAACCAAGCGACCGTTAGCATCAGGACGAAGGAGTGCTGATACGCGTGCAGTTCCAGCGATTTCATAAGGTGCCATCGCCACAGTGAAGTTGATATCCATCAAGGTCACTGTATTGGTGCGTGGATCAGTGATCGTACGAGCGATCAAAAATTTCCCGGCCAAACACTGAGTGGTAGAGAAAGAATGGACTTCAGAGTCGACTTTATATTCGATGGCGGTGCAGACACTTTCTTTGATCGCTTTCGAGCGAAGGGTGTTGTCTGCCAAGGCGGCTAAAGACGTTAATGATAGGGTTATGGCCAAAGCTAGTTTTGCGCAGCGCATGCAGGCTCCTTTAAAGTTACGTTTTGCCTGTGAAATAGGTCGGCCCATTCAGTCCGGACAGTTAAGATCACCTGTAGAGTATTTTTTACACGCCACGCACCTCGCCGTTGGGTGCCTAACTGCGCTATGCTGGGGCACTTTTTAAGATCAGGAAAATCCATGGCCCTCGACCCCCAGTTCATCCGCAACTTCTCCATTATCGCGCACATCGATCATGGCAAGTCGACTCTAGCCGATCGTTTGATCGAGATGACCAATTCTATTACTGCGCGCGAGAAGTCTGATCGCTTGCTAGATAATATGGATCTGGAAAAAGAGCGCGGGATCACCATCAAAGCGCAAACGGTGCGCCTCAAGTACCGCGCTCAAGACGGCAAGGACTACTACTTAAACCTCATCGATACTCCGGGACACGTGGATTTCACCTACGAAGTGTCGCGATCGCTGGCTTCTTGTGAAGCAGCTTTGTTGGTAGTCGATGCCTCTCAGGGCATCGAAGCGCAGACGCTCGCTAACGTGTACATGGCGCTGGATAACAATCTTGAAATCATCCCCGTCATTAATAAGATCGATCTTCCGCACGCTGATGCGGATAAAGTCGCGAAAGAAATTGAAGACGTGATTGGCATCGTGGCTTCTGATGCTCCTCGCGTGTCTGGTAAGTCAGGGATCGGCGTAGATCTTTTGCTCGAAGAGATCGTTAAGCGTGTTCCACCGCCAGTAGGCGTGGGAACAAAGCCCTTGCAGGCTTTGATTTTCGACTCATGGTTTGATGCCTACCGCGGCGTGATCGTACTCGCGCGTGTGATGGAAGGAACTCTTCGTGTAAAGGATAAGATCCATTTCAAAAACAGTCATATGGATCACGAGATCTTGAAGCTCGCCGTGAGCACGCCGTTCTACCAAGAAGTTGATGAGCTTGGCGCTGGTGAAGTAGGCATGATCATTTGCGGGATTAAAACCATTCGCGACGTTAAAGTCGGCGACACCATCGTTCACGCTGCTCAAAAAGACTCGACTCCACTTCTGAAAGGTTACAAAGAAGTGAAGCCCATGGTTTTCTGTGGCGTCTTCCCAGTGGACTCAGAAGAATACGAAGTATTGAAAGATGCTCTCGAGAAACTTGCCTTGAACGACAGTTCATTCACTTACGAGCCTGAATCTTCGCAAGCACTAGGCTTTGGTTTCCGCTGCGGTTTCTTAGGTCTCTTGCACATGGATATCATCCAGGAGCGCCTTGAACGCGAGTTTAACCTCGCCTTGATTTCAACAGCTCCTTCTTGTGCGTACGAGATTCATACAACGAAGGGTGAAATCATCATCGTTGAAAATCCGTCGAAGCTTCCTGATGTCACGTTCATCGATTGCATCAAAGAGCCAACCGTGAAGCTCTCGATCCATTTGCCTAACGAGTATGTGGGAAAAATCATCAAGCTGTGCGAAGACCGTCGCGGTACTCAGCAGGCCATCAATTACATCACGGAAGACCGCGTGCAATTGATCTATCTCCTTCCGCTTTCGGAAATGATGTATGACTTCTATGACCAGTTGAAGTCGCTCTCGAAGGGCTACGCTTCCATGGACTACGATCTTCATGAATACATGGAGGCCGATCTCGTGAAGCTGGACGTGCTTTTGAACGGCGACAAGGTGGATGCGCTTTCCATCATCACTCACCGAGATAACTCGTTTAACCGCGGCCGTGATCTGACTCACAAACTCATGAAGCTCATCGATCGCCAGCAATTTGATATTGCGGTGCAAGCGGCCGTGGGTGCCAAGATCATCGCCCGGGAAACCATCAAGGCCCTTCGTAAGAACGTTCTCGCCAAATGCTACGGCGGTGACATCAGCCGTAAGCGTAAGCTCCTCGAAAAACAAAAAGAGGGTAAGAAACGGATGAAAATGGTCGGGAACGTAGAAATTCCCCAAGAAGCTTTCTTGGCAGTATTGAAGGTCGACGAGTAGAATTTATCGAATGTTAGAACTCATCGACACCCACATTGAAAAGATGCTCACCACCTACACCCAGGGTGAATACTTCGAACGTCTGAAGCAGGCGAAGGAAGCGTACATCGCTCTCACGGGCAAGCTCGACGAAGACAAAGACGAATTCGAAAGTCGCATGAACTGCTTTAACGAGTGGTACTTGTTTCAATGGAAAGACGAGAGTGGCAAAAAAATCGTGGAAGATTACATTCGTCGCGAGCAGCTCGACGAAGATCTTTCGCAAGCATTCTTGAACGTGAATCACTCACTGCTTGAATTCAGCAAAGTGAATTTCCGTAAGCAGATCGTTCTGCTTGATATTCTCCATGATGAGAAAGTGAGCCTCGCGAAAGGTCACCGTCACATTGGTCTGGTGGAAGACGACCTCTTCATTGGCCGCGTGATTCGTTACAAAGGTGACAACTACCTTCTGCACGGTGTGTGTACGCTTCCTCAGAGCATCCGCTCAGTGCTTAAGAAACAGTCCAAGAAAGTGCGTAAGATGAATTCGTTTGAAGAAGAATTGAAGTTCCTCTTGAGCTTGGAGTCTTTGAAGACGAAATCAATGCATTATCAGCATATTGAGCCTTCGAAGATCTTCGTTTTTAACTAGGCCCGTGTAAAAAATTCTCGCTTTTAAGTGCTAACAAAACGGCATGTTAGCATTTCCCCCATGAAAGTACTTTTGCTCCTCCTATGCTTATTTCCAGGCGTCGTGCTGTCTCAGGACGACTTCTACCGTGGCCTAAATAAGATTCTTCCCACGGCCTTGAAGGTCAACGTCGACGCTTTCGCACTTTGTTTATCAGCAAGAAACGATACCGCCGCTGAGAAAAGAACCGTGGATGCCTTGGCGAAGTGGAGCTGTGCTCACTATACCCAGTCATACACCATCACAAATCATACTTATGAATCGGGCAAGCGCTTGGATGAAGACGCGGTCATCAGAAAGCATCAAAAGAAGCTCATCCAGGCCATCAGAGCATCGAAACGAAAGCAGATCGATATCTACATCCTTGGGCATAGCAATCAGTTCGGCATACCCCTGACTGAATTCTTAGATGATATGAATCGCGATCTGGGACGCAAGGTTCGTGTTCGGTTCGTGTATAACTCGGGCTGTTTCGGTCTTAAGCTCGATCCTGAACTACAGGCCATTGCGGGCACGTACGTTGGACACAGGGATTTCAATTTTGGTCCCGTCTATTCTCCCATGTTTCTCATCAAGTGGTTCGCCGGTAGTACGGTCGCCGCGGCCGTGAAAAGTAGCAACGCCTTTATTTTTAGGCGTCCTTTCACAACCAGTGAGGCTGCGAACATCAGCATGTTCTGGAGTTCAATGATGGAAGGTACGGCCTATGAGGACAACGATCCTCGCGCCTACATCAAGGGTAAAACTAAGCTGGTGTTTTAGGATTTTGGCGAAGGACCAGCCACGGAATAAAACCCAGCAAGTTAAACAGCATCATCACCAAGAAATACATATTAAAGAAGTTGGCCCCGTTGGGCTCACCTGCAATCGCAAAAAGTGATTCAAACGCGGCGTGGCCCACGCCCAGTCCACCTGGAGCAATCGGAATGGCTACGGCCATAAAGCCCAGGGGTATAAAGCTCAGCACCAAATCAAGCGAGAGATCAGTCACAAACTGTGGGCTGACTAAGAGATAGAAGATAACCACCCCTTGAAACTGCACGAGGACACTGATGAGAATCGCCCAGCCAATTTTGGGGCGGGCGGCAATCAGGTCATTCCATAATTCCAGTAAACGATCGACGAGCTTGAGCTTCGGCACGAAGCGCTTGATCTGATTGAGCGTCTGCCGAATGAGTCCGGGGAAAAAGAAGAAGGCGAGCAAGCTCGTGACCACAGCAGCGAGCAGGAAGAAATTAAACTTCAGCAGTGGGGCGAGCTTCGGTGAGAGCCCGATGAGCGTGCCGTAGTTCAGCACGGAGAAAAAACCCATGAGGAGCACGAGACCCGTCACTCCCATCAAGCGATCTAGAAAACAGGAGAACAAAAGAAAAGTTGCAGAGAAGGCGGGGTCTTTTTTGCGAACATAAAAAATCTTAACGACATCGCCTGTTACGCTGCCGGGTAAAACCGAGCTAAAAAACATGCCAATCCAATTAACAAAAAAAAGTCCCAACAAGGGCTGAGGTTTGGTCGCCCGCGCGCTTAACAGATGACGCCAGCGCCAGGTGCACAAGAAGAGACTGAAAAAACAGAAGAAGAAGGCCATCAGCAAGCGGTGCGGATAGCGGCGCACCTCAGTGATCACTTCCCAATTGAGCTTCCCTGATTGAATGAGCCACCACAGGAGTCCTGCGGCCACTAACGCCTTAAGAAGATTGATCATGACTTTCTTGAGCATGGATTGATGATAGCCCAGATAAATGCTATCGATAACTCAAAAGGAATCTTATGAAAATCGCCGCCATTCAGCTGGAATCCAAACTTGATCCCCAGGTCAATCTGGCCGCGATTCGTCAGCATCTAAGCGTCGCTCGCGACGCTGGGGTCAGGGCGGTTTTCCTTCCAGAGGTTTTCTACTCAATTTCCAATGGTCTTGTGGCCACGCCGCACTTGGTGATGGACGGCAATGAGCACTGGAAAGCGATTCAAAAATTGGCGGTGGATTACAAGGTTTACTTGGTGGGTGGTTCGGTTGCGACTTCAGTCGACGGCAAGATCATGAACCGCAGCTACAACTTCGCACCGGATGGTACGGAGTTAGGTCGTTATGACAAAACTCATTTGTTTGCCTGTGATCTCTCCAAGCATCCTTCTGCCACAGTGATTGATGAAGGCAAAATCTACACCGCCGGCGCTAAGCCACTCATGATCGACATTGAGGGCTGGAAGTTGGGCGTGGCGATTTGTTTTGATCTGCGTTTCCCGGAGCTCTTTCGCTGGTACAGCTCTCATGGGGCCACAGCTCTCACCATCTCTTCAGCTTTCACAGTGCCGACCGGTAAAGCCCATTGGCACACCCTTGTTCGTGCACGCGCTATTGAAAATCAGTGTTATGTCGTCGCCGCCGGACAGTGGGGGACACATAACGAGCGCATGAAGACGTTTGGTCACTCATTGATCGTTGATCCATGGGGCGAAGTCATCGCTGATGCTGCTGAAGGCGAGAAGATGATTATGGGAGAGTTTGATCACGCGCGATTGAAGCAAGTGCGCGAGAGACTCGACGTGCTACGCGATCCAACTAAACCGCACTGGCTTTAGGTTAAGTAGGGCGCGTCGCCGGTGGTGTGATCCGTCACATCCACCACTTCGATAATGTCGGGGAAATTCTGCTTGATGAGAGTTTCGATGCCACCTTTGAGTGTGGCCTTGGAGCTTGAGCAGCCATGACAGCCGCCATGAAATTTCACAAAGAGCTTATTGTTATCAATGTCGATGATTTCGACGTTACCACCGTGTTGCGCCAGTGCTGGACGCACTTGCTCTTCAAACAACTTTTCGATTTGGGCGAACATAAACGCCTCGCTTAGAGAGAGTAAGGACGCTGCGTAGTGAATTCGCGCAACAGCGCTTGCAGTTGGCGAGAAGGACCCGCAGGAGAAAACGG
>JAULBY010013435.1:0-22492 GCA_032358315.1 Ophiocytium majus | reverse complement strand
CCTGTCTGATTTCCTGGTCACACGCACCGTGTGCAAAGGGCTTTCCGCGCCCTAAGCGGAGTTTAATAAGAGTACAGAAGCTGCTCAGGCAGCATCGCATGACACGTCGCAGTCACTGCCACGCTGCGCAACCTCAACACAATATGCGAAACAAGTGCATGCTCAGCAGCCGCATGACATGCATGGTGCACAACAACTTGAAGGATAGGCAACACCATGCAACCAGAGGCAATCAAGCATGACATGAAGTACCAATTCCTTGTCACTCCGTGGGTTTCACACAAGTACAAGTGCTGGCAGTCGCAAACAAGGCTGGTACTACATGGCACATGTGCGCATGCCTGCGGCACACCCAGGCTGCAACATGCCAACAACCCAGCTGCCAGGAATCCTGCGAAAGAAGTAGAAACAATCAATAACCGTACTTTTATCAAACTCCGCTTGAAGCACGGAAAGCCCTTTCAAGTTGCATATGGTGTGCGTGTGACCGGAAAAGGTTATGATCAGACAAAGTTGTTGCTATAGCGAACAAGATGGCAATGCTCAGCACACTGCATACTCTCAGTGGACGCTGACATGCATGGCATGGGCCCAAGTGAAAATAAATAAGACTACAGAAGTACTTCCGAAGTACTTCTCGAAATATAAGAGTGACAGGTCCAGCGCTGGCTATACTTTGCTGGAGCGCAAGCTGTCAGGCTTGCCCGCATGTGTGGGATATCATATCGTGTGTCTACGACTGACACTTTACAAGCAAGGGCATACATACATACACAAGCACCGGTACACTTGAAGTATACTATTACTAGTCTAGTATACTTCTATAGTATATGGTGGCCTTACACGTCTGGCACCACATTTGCATGGACAAGCAGGCCACGCCAGCCACAGCGGCGTCAACAAACCGCCAGAAACACGGCGCCCAGCATGGCTACCAGCAAGAGGTCTAAACAAACATGAAGACATGTGCCATTGGCAACTGCCGCACCCCAGGGCCTGCCAGTGCGAGTGCCCTCATACTTACCCATGCTATTTTTTGTTGTGTCCTGATTGTGCAGCCGCTGCCAGCAACTGTCGTGGTATATGTATATACCACCTGCAGCATCAGGAATCCATCGATGCGGATGCAGAGATGGCACATGATGGCATAGCTGGCGCTGAGCAATCCGATTCTAGAGCTGCAAGCGGTGCGAACCACTGCACCTGAGGTGCCAAGAGGTTGACATTGCTGATGATCAGCCCAATGACACACAACGCGACTGACATGATGTTCATCCACCGATATGCAGTGGGCACCCAAGCCGGCTGCAACAAGCACTATCACATGGCTACGCTGGCAATGGCAGCAAGGCAGCCTCCGACGTTGGACGGTGGGGACACAGCGCGGCGCGGCAACATTTTTGTGTATGTGCGTAAATTAAAAGGGGGAGTGGGTGGGTGCACGTACCGTTTTGCAAGTACCTTAGTGTTTGAGAAGTATGTGGAGAGCAATGCCGCCACAGCATAGGCAGGCTCTACTTTACGTCTGAACATAGTCCTGCGCACCGGGGCCTGCACACAACTGGCTGCCTCTGGCACCGCGCAGCCAACGCGCACTCACGGGAAACTGTCAGTCAATCAATATTGAGCTCCGAGTCAGCCACCTTGCAGCTGTGCAGCACCTGCTGCACTTGCGCCCAGGCGGCAGCGCGGTGCAGCACTTGCAAACTACTACTGTAGTAGAAACGCACTACTTGGCGCGTCACTACCAGTAAAAAGGCTTCCTAGTTTTTTACCACAAGCCTAGGCGCGCACCAGGTGCTGAGCGAGGGCGGCCTGCAGCGCGAATACATCCTGCCCGCGGCTGAAGGACATGGTGATGGGCACGGCATGGCCCGCAACCGTGAGGAACAGCTCGGTGTCGTCGTCCATGGTGCCCGCCGTCTGCACGCTGAATGTCTGTATCTGACGGTAGGGGATGGTCATGAACGCGGTCCTCTTGCCCGTAACGCCCTGCTTGTCCACGAAGATGAAGCGCGTGTTGGTCAGCAGGTAGCAGTCGCGAACGCCCTTGAAGGCCTGCGTGTGCACGCGTGGGGGCGCGAGCGTGTGGGAAGGGAACACAAAAAGCACGGGGGTCAGCAAAGGCACTGTGTTGTGGTGTGTGCTGATAGGCGGACACGAGCTTCAAAGCTTAAGCTACGGCAGCTACACCGCAGCACTTTTTCCCTTCAGAAAGGTTTGTGCGTGTGTTGTTGCGATGTGCAGCTGCATGCCGCGGCGGAAACAACGCTTCCCACACACCCACGCCAGGGATGAGTAGTGGATACTGCTGTTGGCCTGCGCGGCCTAAACCAGGCGTCTCTACCCCCAAACTCACATGTTTGCGAGCAACCCGCACACGGATCTTCCGTCAGGATCGTGTGTGCGCACGCGAAGGGCGCTTGAGTGTGAAGCAGCAAGACGGGCGCGGGCGCGCGCGCGGCAGGCAGGCAGGTGTGTGCCGCAGTGTGGGCGCACAGCGAAGGCTGCCTCTGGTGAGACGTAACATGTGTGCGGAGTGATGGCAGCAGCAGGCGGCAGTGTGTCTGGCTGCTGCAGCTGCACGTACCTGCTGGATGACCTCCCCATCCGCGAGCAGCATGCCGAAGGACTCCTGGGCCTCCGCCACGGTCAGGGCGCTGGCGTTGCCCATCACCTTGTCGAAGAGACCCATGGTTGCTGGTTCGGGTGGTGGTCTGTTGGTGCTGCAGCTGGAGGAGTGAGGAGTGAGCCTCGACTAAAGGAAGGGCACCAGCAGGCGAGTTGGCGTGCGCAGCGCGGACACGGAGACCCTGGTCGGCGGGCACCCCAGATAAGCGAAGCGGGCGCCCAGAGCATTTTTCATTCCACGGGCACACGAGCGAGGAAAGTTCTGGGAAAGTAGGGAGCCCCCGCGGGGGTCCCCGGGGGGTGGGTGTCGCCATGCGTGCCTCGTGCCACAGTGTAGTGCTGCTGCTGGCAGCTATCCGTGCTGGCAACGTGGCTGACACATGCTCCGCGTTGGCCAGGCAGCCAGGCTTGGCAGCGAGGGCTGCGCTGTGCAGGGTGGATCCTACCAACCCGCCCACTTGGGTCCTGACCTCAGCAGCAACATCACACCACCAGCAGCAACATCTTTGCGCCCGCACCCGTGTGCGCCGGCGGTTGTGCTGGGGGCCGTGGCGTGGGTGCCGGCTATGATGCTTCTGGCGGTGGTGGCAGCTAGCCTGCCAGCTCTTGCCTCCTCGACGTTTTACCTCCATGATACGACGACGGACCATCTTTGGGACCTGCACCGCGAGTTGACTACCACCCTACCCAGGTGCGGCGCTGCCAACGACGACACTAGTAGTATATATAGGTCCCTGGGACATGGGGCTGTCATCCGTTAGAGCAGTTCTCTGGCAACATGCCAAGCTTTCTTGAGAGTATACACAGTGCTGAGCATTGCCAGCTTGTTTGCTAGCATCAGCGTGTCTGATCATCCTTGTCTGGTCACTCGCGCACCGTGTACGAAGGGCTTTCCGCGCCCTAAGCGGAGTTGAATAGAAGTAGTATATGTATATCAAAATCCCCGCTTGACACAACAGCGCTGCTAGGTGCTCATGGTACATAGCCCAAAGGCGCATCCTGCGAGCGCTTGACTGCGGCGCGGGACTTGAGCACCCACTCTGCTCTTTTTTTGCTACGATGGCCATGATCAGCTGTACATGACAACCGCAGGGGGTTGCTGCTGATGCTGTGCTGCCGGGTTTTAGCAGGCAGCAAGTGCATGGAGCGCGGCTGGCCAGGCCGCGTGCGCTAGCTGTGTTGTGCAGTTTAGCGAGAGTGACATTTAGGTGTCAGCCATGCACAGTTGTGGCACGCTGTGGAAGAAAACCGCGAACCCCGACCGTGCGGGAGTTGGGTAAATCCAGGAACAGTACCTGGAAACCTTCCTAGTCTGAAAAAGATTCTTGCCCCTGGTGTGTCCTGGTGGTGCCTGTTGCTTGCACCCTAAGTAAACCAGGTGCACAACGTGCCTATAGTACGACAGTGCTGGACTGCAGCAGCCTGCACCGTGCATGAGAGCCTATCTAGCGCTGCTGCATTGCTGGGACTGCGGGTGACCGGTTCGAAGTCTGCTCAGCAACCCGTGCATTCAACCACTGCAGGTTACCAAAGGAGTGTATGCTGCTTGCGGCAACGCCCGGTGTTAATAGGGGGGTACAGATGCTGTTTCAGAAGTCTCGCCTGGTATTTGCGGCTGGGCACCTATGAGTGCAAGTCATACTTTGGTACAGGTATCATATGTAGGTAACTCATGTGTGCGCCCCAGCGAAACTCTGTACGTTGACAGCATGCCTGATTGAGCCATTCATCCGCGCAAATATTCTTGCAGGTTTCAGATCATGCACATGTTGTACATGTGGCATAACAGCCCATGTGCACAACATGGTGGGCAGTTACTACCACACTGCACGCATATGCCTCAAGTTCAAGCTTGCACACCTCTGCCCGTTCTTTTTTGCCCGTTCAGGGTGAATAAGACCAGCCTAAACCTGCATGTCCATGTGAGCACAACCGACGAGGTCGATGAACTGGACTTCGCCACTCCTCCAGGCACTGTTGCACGGTGCATGCAGCCACTGACAAAGGTAGACTTGAAGTTCAAAATGAAAGTGTGGGGGCCCCACCATGACAGCGGTGGTGCATTCTTCAGCTACTCCGAGATACTGCTGCAAGAGTGCGATATAGGCGACAACGAGGCCAACATCTGGTGGCTTGTGAGAGGCTGTTGTGTGCGCTCGCGGCGCATGTCAGGCTCGGTGAGTGCGAGGATTATATCAAAGGTATACTAAAGTATACTTCAGAAGTATATTTCTTGAAGTATGTTTTTTTAATCTTACAGCTCGCGCTTGACTCCGTGCCATTGGGCACAAGGTAGCTGTGTTATAAGCAGGCACCATGTGGCTTGCATGCGAGTGACTGTCATGTCCTTGGACTGGCTGGGACCAGTGTGCGTGCTATCCACAGACACACATCATGACAGCATCATGTCCAGGGTGGCAAACACAAGTGCACACACCAGCTTCACCACGATAATGTATGGGCGTTGCTTCGCAACACCAGGCACTCACTTGCAGTTGGCAGGCCTTCCGAAGTCGTTGCCCGGCTGACAGTGCACCCTGCAACCAACAACGTCAGGCAGCGGTTAAACCAGCATGCTGCAATAATGCAGTGCGCGTACCCAGCCGTCTGAGACCAAATTCGAGTGCAAGGACCGACACTCACAGCAGCTCACCCAGTCTGCACGCTTGCTGGAAACCGATTGGCAACCTTGCTGGTCTAAACCTCTCGGGACCACTTGCTAGGCACGAGCTTGGGGTGCCCAGGGTTGCAGTTTACCCTGCAAGCACATACTTCGAATATGTATATGAGCATGAAACCCCAATGTCTTGCACCTCTTCCCCCGGCGCCCTCCCAGGTGCGTCTTGCTGACGCGGCGTTCGAGCTGTCAACCCAAAATGGTGTGCACGCGACGGCGTCCATGACACTGCCGGTTTCTGTGGCTGGGGATTGGCATGAGAAAGAGTTCAGCAGCACTGTTACCGTGACCCTGGCGGTGGCATGCACACCAAAGGAGGTGCTGCAGTCGCACGTCCGCACCAGTGAGCGCAAGTGCTTAGGCAGTCACTGCACTGCGGTCAACAACACAGAGGCGAAGCTGGCGTGCCAGTATGGAACGCCAGCTATGGAAAGCCAAGGCACTGTGAGAGGCAGTATTGCCGTTCCCGCCTGGGACGTTGAGTATGGTCTGGACAGCCTTCCCAGTGAAGTCACAGGGTCCACAGAGGCAGCAGTGGTAAGAATGGTGTCACATTATAAGCCCCTTGTGGGTGTCCCTGCTGCAGCTGCCCCTTCAGACCCCTACTACGGTTTGTAATGTTGTGGCATAGACGATGCCAGTCTATGCAGGCGATGCCTTGACGCCATTTGCCAACTGTGGTCGCTCTCATTTGTGTTGTTTTTAGCTCAAGCTCCACGGAGGAGCAGCTCTAGACTAGTGGGAATGCACACGCCAGCATCAGGTTGCCGCTGCGTGTGTGCACATGCATGGCGGGCACACGCAATTTCAGCAATTTCTGTTCCATTTTCATTTTGACGATGCCGACATACTTCTGAAGTACTTCTGAAGTATATGGTTGGACTGGCATGTGCATGTCGTGACTACCACCGCATCCAACATGCACACTTTCTTGCTCTGTTGTTGCATCTCAAGAGGTACTTTTGTGCCACACCATGCACTGTATTGCAACCCTGGTCGCGGATCCTTGACTATAGCTACCAGGTCGGTGTGTAAGCCAAAGCGGTGTGTGGCAGCCACTTACTCGGCACCAACTGTGGCGTAACAACCATGTTCCGGGTACTTACTACTGTAGGATGTGAATCCCAGTCCAAGTTGCTGTGAATCCTGGTGCTTTGTACCACCACTGCATAGGCAAGGGATAACTGCTGCACCAATGACATCCTACCTATGCGCATGCTGCCAGATCAACAGCTGCTGCGCCAGCCCTCTTTGTGTGGTGCCAAGCTCGACGCGGCTCGCAATTTGCAAGCTACCGCATCACAAGAAGACGGGGGCTGAATGCAGTGAAAGCGGGTGATTTATCACTGTGGAGAAATGCACTACACAACGATTGCACCTTAGAGGGCCCAGGATGCTCCAGAGCTGCTGCATGCAGTGCCGCACTGCATGGCATGGCACGTGGGGCAAGCACACACAGCACGGCGCCAACAGTAGTGCAGGCACACACCAGCAGCACCACAGCCAGAAAATGGTGGCACATTGAGCGGGCACCAACTGTGCCCCCTGGTGGCGTCGAGTGCACCAAGCCAAGGGGAGGAAGCACCCTCTGCTGACACCACAAACTTCAACTTTTTGGACTACAACCAGTCCTGTCAACGACTGCAGCAGCGTCACTGCGCCGTACTGTTGCCAACACGGCAGGTGCGCTGCACAAAACTCTGCGCCAGCGACCCGCAGCACCGCGGTACCTACAGGTGCTCAGCAGACTGTGAGTCTTTGACAGCACATCAGCGCCCACGCGGCACGCTGCTGCCTGGACACGGGTGGCGGCACCACTTAGCGCGGGTAGCGCCCATTGGCAAGGCTGCTCCCGCTGCTGACGCGGGCGCGAGATACACTGCACTGGCACCGCAGTGGCAGGCTGCCCCAAGCAGCAGCGCCTGTTCAGGGTTCTGCACCAAAGCCACCCCTGCACCTCGCTCACAGTTCGCCAACAGTTCGCTCCGCGTGTGCTTCCACACCAAGGCAGCCGCTGTACCTCACTCACAGTTCGCCAACATTTCGCCGACGGTTCGCTCCGCGCGCGCAAGTTGGCCGGCGCGTAGCCGATGACTTTGAGCCGGTCACGCCGTAGCAGTTCCACCCTGGCAGTTACACACTGACAGTTACGCTGTGGCAGTTACGCTGTGGCGGGTACACCCTGGCAGTTACGCTGTGGCGGTTACGCCGTACTTGTCCCTGTACTCGGTGATGGCCGCCAGTAGCGCGGGGTCCTGCCCTGTGGTGAGGAATGCCGCAATCTGCTGCAGGCACACAACGCTCACCACGGGGATACCAAACTGGCGTTGCAGCAGCAGCAGTGGGCAGACATGGGGGCGTCAGGGTAGGAGGCCAGGCCGGCATGCAGCAGCAGCTGATGCCCGCAGTGCCATAAAGAGCCAAATGCTTTTACCTATATACTCGAAGTGCATACTTCGAAGTACAATGTATAGTACCTACAGTGTACTTCAGAAGTACATAGCAGGTGCATACCTGCATACTTGTTGTTGCATGGTGTGCCATGAGTGCCCATAGTCAGTGAGCGGCAGCAGGCACCCTGGTCCTGGACAGCATGCGCAGTGACCGCACCATGCGGCGATCTGAAGCGAGGCAGACATGCCATGCGGGCTTCTAAAGAACCTCTTCTTGTCAAGCCGTTGCCCGGGAGAACAGCGACATAATGCTGGCGACTCTGACTCGTATGGTAGTACACCATGTACACATCATATGTACATGTGTACATGTATGCGATACAAAACCAGCAGCAATTCAAGGTTTCTAGCGTGCATGTACATGAAATGCCATTCTAGGCACACACCTATGTGTACCATGTGCGGTATTTTGAACACTCTGCATGCACTCCACTAGTTGATCCTTCTAGTAACTACTTGAACTAGTAAGAGTACAGCCGTTGCCCCTCGTCATCTGCTTTAAGACCTGCTGCACCGCCAACTGACTTGCGCCACCAGTAGAGCACTTCAATACATGTGTACACATAGTTCATAGAGCAAAATGTACACAGGTAAACTGTGAAGCAGTCCGCAACCATGAACACGCACATACCGTACATTGTATGTGCGCATGTACACATTCATACTTCAAAATTTACTATTCAAGTATAGCATGCCTCAAGAGTACATTGCATGTGCGCACATATATGTACATACTACGTAGTATATCTCAACAGTATGTGACAATGTGCGCATGCCCTCCCCCCATCTCACCTGCTTCACCACCTGCTGCACCGCCGACAGGCCCGTGCCATCCCCCCCCTTCTCCTGCCTGTCAAGGGCAATCACCACTCCCGCGGGTATCGCTCCTGCCGCTGCCAGCATGTCCATGGCCTCACGTATGGCCGTGCCCGCGGTGATGACATCGTCAATGATGAGCACGCGCTTGCCAGAGACGTCTGCGCCCACCAGCACGCCACCCTCGCCATGGTCCTGTACAATATATATGTATACCGGTATATACATATGATAGGGTGCAGATATAGTAGGATTATGTGTGATGACATCGTCAATGATGAGCACGCGCTTGCCAGACACGTCCGCCCCCACCAGCACGCCGCCCTCGCCGTGGTCCTGTTTACATAATATACATAACATAGGGTGCGGTGATAGTGGAATTATGTGGGAGAGTCCTGAAAAGGTTGGTGTGGTCAGCTACTGCGGCGGCTAGGGGTTGCGTCTCATGCGGTGGTTCCAGTACACATGTGAAGAGCTAAAAGCGCGCACCCTAACCGTGCCAGTCGGTACAGTTGCGGGCGAATGGTGGTGCAGAGTGCTGACTTGTGTGGGGGGTTACCACATGGTAGTGGTATGTACCTCTACAATTGTGTGATGATGTCACCACACGGTGGCTTGCGGCTTGTTTACCAGAGGATCCTATGACACCACTGTAGTGTCTCTCAACAAAGGCAACTGGCACACTAAGTGAAAACCACCAGCATAGTTCCTTACTGTCATGCGTGTGGGCACACCATGGCTGTACCAGGTATAACAGCACCGCCGCGCATGATGCACGGGCCATCAATGCCTGGAATGTCTGCGCCAGCTGCTGAGCGTTCCACCAGCGCGCATTTACATGCCCCCCCCCCCCTCCCCCGCCCAACACACACGCACACACACCTTTTTCTCTTTGCGGTTGTATGCGTACTCGACGTCACGGCCGTGCACCTCAAACATTGTGTGAGCCACTGCCGCGCCTAGCGGTATGCCCTTGTATGCTGGCCCAAAAATGACGTCAAATTTGAGCTGCTCAGCAGAAGGGGGGAGGGGGGGGGGGCATGGAGAGGAGCACGTCCAAATTTAGCTGTTGAGCAACAGGAAAGGCAAGGCAGAAATGTGCAGCGGGGACTCCCGCCGGGGAGGTGGTAGGCTCATGTGCAATGTTGTGGGGAAAAACATGCTACAATACCATTGCTGTCATACCTCATAGTGTGTGGCAATCAGCAGTTGCAAAATATGGAGCAGTAAAGTACTGCACTACTTCTGCCGGCTAGCAACAGAGGAGGGCAGCATCACTTCTTGCTTGATCACACCTTTTCCAGTCACGCACACGACGTGAACAGGGCTTTCACCGCCGCGAGTGGAGGTATGTACCAGTGCTACAGTTGCACCACCACACGCACACTGAAAAACACTTCAAGAAGCATTTGTGCATGCCACTAATGCACGGATTATGGCGGCGTAAAACAGCACCAACTTGGCTGCCATTGTCGCCCGCATCCAAACCCACTTGCGGGCATACACTTGAAGTGTACTTCAAAGTACTTAAAAAGTACACACCTGTACGCACATGCACGCACCACCAAGCAGTACATACTCGTCATAATGCACTCTACCCCCAGGGTACAAACCAACTGGAAGTCAAACAGCAACACAGCTGCCGCGCACGCACCTTATCCCCCGCGTCCACTATCGCCTGCGCGTAGAACCGCCCCAGCTTGGCCAGCGCCTGCCCCGTGGAGAACAGGCCCGCGTTGAAGAAGTAGGGGCTCTGGCGCCCGCTCTTGAGGGTGAAACTGCCAAACTTGAGAACGTTCTGGGACAGCGCAAACTCAATGAAGTCCTTCTGGTAGGGAAGCATGACCGCGCCGGCCGCCTCGCCGGCGTTGCACACCTGTGTGCAATGTGCCGCAAGTAGCGTTTTTTTCGGTTTCAGGTGGAACAGGGTGGGTGAGAAGCTAGCGGCTAAAGATATCAGTAGAGCAACACCATCCATATGTGCATTGGTATGTATACGTACTTCAGGTGAATTGAGGCAGCATGGCCGCCTCGAACGCCTGCACGCCACTAGCCGCACGTAGAATTTCTGGTTAAAAAAACAAGTTGTGACAACGTGTCAAAAGAGCTATTGCCAAAATGACCGATGCAGTGACGCCGCATTGTGGTGTATGGTGTTCCATATATGCGCACCACATCTCTATGATAGAATCCGCGCTTCGGTAGGTGCGAGATTTGCTGCGTCTTGTTAGGCGCCATCTTTGCGTTGTTCACCCCTTTGCACGGGTCCGCCCAGGTTGACGGCCCCTACCTGAGCAGACCTAGAGTTGATCGCTCCTAGATGAATTTTCATATTTATAGGCACCCCAGTTCAGTTGAGCAGCATGGCCGCGCCCACGTCGCACACGTGCACCACGTACTACGCAGTAGTTGTTTGCCGCGCATAAAATTTTGGTGGAAGAAATATTTGACAAGGTGTCTGAAGAGCTATTGTCACTATTACCGCTGCAGTAACACCACTCTCTTGTGTGGGCTTGCCAACATGGTAGTTCCTGGACATGCTGGTCAATGGTAGTTGCATGACACCCACTGCAGATGTCTAAAGCAGGCTGCGGTGACTTGGAGTTTGTTACGGTCCTATTCCGCTGAGCGCAAAATATTGTTGTAGTCGGTGCAACAGGTTCAGGTTGTTGCGGTAAAATGACGTCACGATTTACGGAGCCAGTCTGCAAAAACTACGGGTGTGTGCATGTGGCTGTGTACAGGATGTGTGCGGCGCTGTGGTCTGCCGTGTCTATCACAAATAGCAGGATCATGCGGACTGCCACCCCCGTGTGGGTGCATCACCACATAACCATAACCGCTCGTTGATCAGCAGCCCCACAGTTCACGATTCAGTGAGATTTCCCACCTCTTTTATCACGCAAACTAGTGCCATACAACAGGAACCACGTTAACCCCTCCACAAGACCCCCCCCCCCCCCCCCCCCAACAGACACACACCTGGTCACCGCCACCCTCGCCTTTCGCCGCCGCCCGCGCCTTGTTGATGCCATCCCTGAACTCCCGTGCAGCGGCGCGCGGGTCCTTGGCTGCGCTGATGCCGCGAGATATGGGCACCAGCAGGCCCATCCCCTGTGCATCCAGTCCTGCTGAGCACGCAGCGTCCAGGTCTCCCCCCTGAGCCCCTATGCCTGGAGGGGGGGGGGCAAGGGGGGGGCTTGTGACAGTGGGTGGCGTGGCTGCTAGCAATGCACACAGCAGGGTGGCACATGCCGCCGAAAAGGGGAGTTGCTGAAAGCGGTCGCCTCAGCCATACTTCAAGTACTTGACGTAGCTGCACACATGCGCGCGCGGGCGGAGGTGCCCATCAACACACCAAGCAGCACTGGCGTGCCGGGAGCAAGCACCCAGAGGGGCAAAGCGTCGGCACGCGCCTGCCGCAGCGTACTTCAATTACTGCGTGTAGCCGAACCTCAGCTTACTTTCACTAGTTGAAGTGCATCGAAACATACAGCCGTGCCACACCAAGAAAAACGCGCCGGCGTGCTAGGAGCTACTAGGTGACACCCGCCATGAGCCCCACGTTGTTACTTCAACTACCTGAGGTATAGCATCAAGGCAACAGCCATAATGGTACAATACACAGGCGTACCGGGAGTGAGTATCCACAGCGATGGCGTGGCGGCGCGCGCCCGCCACAGCGCATCCGCGCCCGTGGCGCCCACCACCAGCACCACATTGCAACTTCAACTACTTGAAGTACATCACCAAGGCACAGCCATATGATACACTAAACACAGGCGTACCGGGAGCAAGTATCCACAGCGAAGGCGCGGCCGCGCGCGCCCGCCTCAGCGCATCCGCATCCGTGGCGCCCACCACCAACCCCACATTGTTGCCGGCGGTGCCCCAGCGCTGCGCCAGCGCCGCCACCTCCTCAAACACGGCCCTGCCCGAGCCCGCCAGCCGCAGCGACTGCACCTCCGAGCTGCTGGGGTTGGACGTCTTGCACAGGACAAAGACACCCCGCCCCGGGTCCTCGGTGAACTGGGCGGAGGGGGAGGGAGAAGGGGGAAGGGAAGGGGGGGGGGGGATGTGTTGCACATGGTGTGGGTGCTGAGAGTTGGTTGGCGGGTTTTTGGTGGGCAGGCAGTGGCGGCATTGGTTGTTGATGCGACATTGTTTTATGCTTGAAGGGTGCTACATACTTCTGAAGTACATGCATACCATTGAAGTACTGCTAGTAGTATTAAATTGATGGGAACCTCCTGCGATGCGCAAATGCGTTCTCTGCCCTCTGTGGAGCTCTTGAACATGCCTGACTACACGCTACCACGCTGTGGTGACCTTACAACATGCGTCAGCGCCGCTGTGTCCCCACGCTCTTACCGGCCAAAGATCCACCAGTCACCTTATTCAAAGATCACACACAAAGGCCCTGTAGGGAGGGAGCCTCAGTCCCTTGTAGCCTGCAGCAGCCATAGTAAAAAAAAGCCTGCGGCAGCCATGTACTCACGGGCTTGACGGTGTCTGTCCCCATGTAGGCGTTTATGGTGATAGACTCTGCTCCTAGCTCCTTGAAGGCTGCGTCCGCGTACGCCTGCGCCGTGGTGCCAATGTCACCGCGCTTTGCGTCCAGCACCACGGGTATCTCCGCAGGGATGTACTGACAGGGGCAGGGGGCAGTTGCCATTTTGGCACAGCAGGTACGAAAAAAGCACGTGCTGCAGGTTAGTTGTGACAAAGGTGACAATGTTAAACACCAGAGCAGGGGCTGTGGCCAGACCCGGCGCAGCCGTTTTTTGCACAACACACACATAAGAAGCCCGTGGCTTAGATCAGTTATGGCACTGGCCAGCCCCGGTGCAGTCGTAGACTGCACAAGACACATGTAAAAAGCCCGCGGCATAGATCAATGTGTGGCAGAGCAGGCAATGTCAGTTTTTTCATGCATTTGTTGGGGCACCAGAGGATGAGTCCACAGAGGAGAGGGTGCCCGCTTCCGGGGCATCCTGCGGGGCAGGGGATGCAGGCGTCCAGGCTGGGCGCCGTGTTGCTGCAAGTAAAATGGGCCAATGCACAAAGGCGTAACCACAATTATGGTAGAAATCCGCTGTGAACAGATGGCCAGTGCCAGGATACCTATACACAGTGCCTGCACCTGATACATTGTGCTGCCTCTTGTGCTACTGTTCCTGCTAGCTGTGGCCGTGGGGGCCGGTTGCATGTGTGCGCACACGCACAAAAGACTCGCTTGCGCCAGCGTGTTGAACTACCAGACTCACAGTGTCATGGCAGCAGCGTGTGTGAAATGCGGCCTTTCAACTGTGTGCACTGCAACCAGTCTCGACGCCAATCTTCACTGCCCCGCCACACACGACACCAGCCTTTGTGCATCCAGCAATGTGCGCATACGACAACGTGGCCTTAGACGCAGGCAAAATCCGCCAACACAATGTATGGGAGCGCCAACTGTTCACAGACAATGACTATGTAAGTTTGGAGCAAGCCCAAGCCCTTGCAAAGCTGCCAGCCCTGTTCAACTTCAACTGTGGGCACAAGATTCCGCCACCAACACTGCCTGGTTCAGTGCGCCTGGCAACGTCGAACAAGCGTAGATATGCCTGCGATCACAGCATTTTCACTCGTGGGGACAGCAAACACCGTGTCGTGGCAGATATGTCAAGAAACGGCTCCTCCTCCTCCTGCTTCGCCAACTTCAACCCGTGTCTCACTTGCACCACCTCCTTTAGAGCGGCCATGCCCTCCGCACCGAAGGCCTCGAAAAAGGCGGCATTGGGCTTGTACGCCAGAGCCACGTCAACCGTGGCGTCGATGAGCCTCTTGCAGAACTCCAGCGCGCCCTTGGCACTCTTGTCCTCCAGCTGCCCGACGTGAGGATCCAACCCCACGCACAGCAGCGAGTCTATTGCCTTGGCTCTCGCAGCCAGCTTGTCGAAAAACCCAGCGCCAGGCAGAGAGGCGAAGGCTGAGGTACCCCGCCGCTGCCCGCCACCGCCTTCCCCGCCGCTGCCAGTGCTTCTGCCTGCGGCGAAGCCTAGCAGGGCCAGCAGGGTGGCGCCAGTGAGCATCAATGGGAGCTGCATATTGGTGGCCATCAGATGGCGGGAGGCGCTGCTGCTGGGGTTGGCTGCCCTGGTGGTGGCGGTGGCTGAGACGCTTCGAACGGAGGACCGGTGTGGTGTGTGCCTTGTTCCTGCCGCCGCGCAGCCACCCGCTCACGTGTTCACAGCTTTGCGTGTGTTGTGTCCCTGTTCATGTTGAAGTTGTTCACCGGTCTTGAAGTTGTTTGCCAGCTTGAGGTTGTACTGTCAGCTGTTGTGTGGCATGTGCACAAGTGGGGGGTGCGGGGCAGCGGAAGAGGGCTAGTGTGGCGGAGGTGCCTGGCAGGCTGCTGGTAACGATGGTGGAGGCAGCAGCACACCCAAGAGCCAAGAGCTTGAGGCTCGCAGACACGCCAGCGCAAACAGGCACCCGCCGCTGGTGAAGGTGCTAACCATCGCGGCGCACCAACGCCTGCTTCCAAAGGAGGGATGGAGCCTCAACCGGGAGCTGCGGTCACTCTGCCCCCCTCTCAGAGTGAAGCTGTCCGGGATCATGGTGTCTCCGACCCTGGTGCCCGGCATGCTTGCGCTCCCCACTTTGGTCGAGCTGGAGCTGCGCAGCCGTTTCGCGTGGGCCACCGCCGACAGCCCTCTGCGGTTGCCTCCGGGGCAGCGGTGCCTGGAGCTGTACTCCTTTCAGGGACAACTGGGCCCAGTGCCCGCAGGCTTACAGAAGCTGCGAGTGGAGAAGGCCGGCCGCGACACGGCTCGCACCATCATCGCTGCCATGCCTCCCGACCTGAAGGAGCTCTGGACGGACCTGTCTCTGGAGGACTCGGAGGGGGCTGAGCTGGCTCTGCCACCCGGGCTGCGCAGCCTCGGCCTGGAGCGGCGTGTCAACATCAAAGCATGGAGGATTGGGCCTGCTACGTGTGCTGCCGCCTGCCCTGGAGAGGCTGGCACTTAGCAGGTTGCAGCTGCCGCCGTGGCTGAAGCTGCCAGAGTCTCTGCAGCACCTGCAACTTCGCCAGTGCACCGTCTCAGCTGCTGGACCTATGCTCCAGCTGCCACCAGGGCTACGCTGACTTGATGTCGAAAAATCCGAGTCAAGAGCCAGGTCTGGCCAAGTGGCCAACTTTGGGTTGCTGCCACCCAACCTGCTGGAGCTGAGGCTCGCCCACTACCCCTGGGAACCTCAGGCACTCGGGCCGCTGCCAGACTCCCTGCAGGAGCTGCAGCTGTCAGGGTTAGTGCCCGAGGCTGGCCTGCTGCCGCTGGGGCTGAAGAAGCTGACACTCGCAGCCTATTGCCACGCGCTGCAGGAGCTTCCACCACAACTGCTGGAGCTGCGGATGATGGCATCCCACCGCGAGTTCGGTGTGCTCGGCATGCGCCGGACCCAACTGCCCCTGCCCCCCCTGCCGCCATCGCTGCGGCTTCTCAGCATATGGGGCGGTCGAACCCCTCCGCCACCCCTTCCTGAGGGCCTGCTGGTGATGCAGCTGAGAGATTTCGAATACCCAGTTCCGCCGCTGCCGCGTTCTCTGCGCCATCTGTGGCTGGACAACTGGGACTTTGGCGGCGACATAGCGTTGCCGGACGGGCTGGAGGTGCTCCACCTGACCGCGGGGTTGGACGTGCTGGCAGCCAACTGCCGCATGCCTACGCTGCCCGCCAGCCTCTTGGAGCTCACATGCTGGGTGAGTATTCACAGTGCGCCTTCGGTGCCTGTGCCGGCACTGCACACACTGCCGCCACACCTGCGGGTGGTGAGGCTGAACGGTGTGTGTCTGCGTGATGGCTGCACCGTACCCAGCAGTGTTCGCAGCCTGACCACAGGGCGCTACTTACGAGTTGATGGTAATAGCCTCAGGTTTGAGAGCGGACAGCCGCCTGTGTGGTACCAGGCTGGGGCGGACTGGTACCAGCATGAGGTCGCCAAAAGGTGCGGATTGGTACCGGAGTAGACAACTGTGCGCAAGCGATGGCGCGCAACGCGTACATGTTTGCTTGTTAGCTGTCGGGCTGCCAAGCCTGGATGGGCATTGTGCGTTGATGTACGCTTCCACCGCTGCGCGCACATAGGCGCTTGCTCCTGCAGCAGCCTTGCACATACTGGCTGCAATGCTATGGTGTTTCCGGGAATGGGTACATGTGGTACACACTGTGGCAGATGCGTGTCGTGTTGCATGCATGGTGCAATGCTGCTTCTTCAAGTTTTTGCGTGGCGTCATGTTGGCTGCTGAGCACGCAGGTATGCCATTTGCACGTCTGTACACCTGTATTGTGCAGCACTGGCTTGCAACGTCGTTCTGCTTTGCAGGCACGACTGCCCACCCTAGCTCCTGCGGCATTTGCACAGGTATCTGAGACCGCATCTCCAGTGCGAGGCCGCGTCAACCAACACACAGGGGCGCCGCGTGCAACTGCCCGAGCATACAGGCCTGTTAAGAAACACATGTGCACGCGTAGTGCATGCGAACCCTTGCACTGCATGTCACTTATGTCACTAGTGTCACCTGTGAAGCAGCAAAGCTCTGTCTTCACCGCTTGCAGCGCTCTGTGGCCTTGCCAGCTATACCGCGGGCACATGCCACCGCTGCATCGTCATGCCGGCACTTGTGATAGGCCGTCAGTTGATGGCAGAGACTGCGTAAACGGTGTGCGCCAGCCACCAGCACATAGCTGTTTTTTTTTCAGGCATAAAGGCACTGGTGGGGGTGCGGCAGCTGGCACACGCATCCATATGCGCATATATGCGTTTGAAGGACTTGCAGGTACGGGGCCTGCCCACCCGGACGCCCCGCACACCTCTCGATTTGGTGTACGCAGCCGCGCCCAGGTTTAAGTAGCCGCGGCTTCTGTTGTGGTACCCCGGTGGTGATGTCCCCGCCCAGGGTTGCGGTGTGTGCACCAAAGGATGGGAGCAGCCAGATGTGTTCTCGAGCTGTCCATCCGCGCTCTGGGCTGTGCGAGCACCCGGGCGCGTAACCGGACCTGAGTACCAGCTGTGATCGACCGCCCCCTACGTAGTGTTGCTTGCTCGAGATCGTTCCGGCAAGAATCCCCTCTCAGTCTCACAAGCCATAGCAGGCACTCAGCTGTGGCAAACCTGCTAGACGAGTTTAGGTACGAGGCCAATGTGCCTGGTACCACCCCCCCCGGTCCACTCTTGCAAGCTTACATAGGCAACATGCGGTTTGCAGTTGTCTATAGATTTTACAAAGCAGTGCCCCAGCCATGACCGCAGTGCACGAGCATGCATTAATGCGCATGGTAATGCCGTGCAGACGCAGCTTCAGCCCACCTTCTGAAGAGCGTGCAACATTGACACGCCAACAAGCATAGACATGTCCACACTCGCCGCCATGGATGCATCGTTCCGCTGTACGGCAACACAAAATTTCACATGCACACCTGCAGCCTTGCAGCAACACGTGTGACAGCATGTCTGTATTAGTGCGGCCTCACAGTACACGCCGCTTCCATGAGTGTGCCTGGGTTGGCAGCGCAGTTGGTGGCCACAACTTGAATTGGCACTTTGCTGCCAAACGCGAAGCCACTCTCTGTTTCCGCACTGGCAGCAGAGCAGCAGCACACCAGCAGACAGCTGAGGCAGCGATGGTCCTGTTGCGTAGCGCGTTGGGTTGCAAAATGAATGTAAATTCAAGCATCCGGCCGGTATGCACAACTAAGATGCATCGGCAGCCATCCCTACTCGGGCTCAGGGGCGCCGTGGGCGCGCGCCCACTCCAGCACATGCTGGTGCCCACGTGTTCTGGCAAGCCGGATCGTTCTAACATCCCAGGGGCAGCCGCCAGCGCGCAGCCACTGCAAAGCATGCAGATGCCCGTTAGAGGCAGCCCCAGCACAAACACCTTCATTCCAGGGGCACTGCATGGAACGTAGCCACTCCAGGACATGCAGGTGGCCTGCGTGCGCCGCACACACACACGTGACGACATCGCTCTGGTGCACATTGGCATGCACCCATTGCAGCACGTGCAGGTAACCGAGGCGCGCCGCTAACGACGACGCAAATGCAGGGTCACCAAGCCTCCCAGTGCTGTGCAGCCACTGGAGCACATCACAGTGGCCACCTTGCGCTGCCATGCCTATCAGGGAGTTGTTTTCGGCCAACGGGCAGTCATTGCTGCCAGCCACTGCAGCACTTGCACATGGCCATAGAGCGCCGCTGCTAGACTTGCTTGCTCATCACAGGCGCACCCACTGGTTACCGACCACTGGAGCACCCGATGTGGTTAAAGGAGGCAGCAGCCACACACGCACCACCGTCCCAGTCGCACCCGTTAGCGTGTGCCCACTGCAGCACAGTCAGGTGGCCGGCTGCTGCCGCTCCGGCACAGGTGATCGAGTCCCAGCTGCAGCCGTGGTCACGCAGGAAACGCAGCACCTCCAGCCGACCGCGCTGTGCTGCCACATAACATGTGGACTCTGCCCAGGGCTGGCAGTTGCCGTGCGCCCACTCCAGTGCCTCCAAGCTGCCACACTCCGACGCCAAGTCGGTGATGCGGTCGGCGGGGCAGCCCATGGCAAGTGCCCACTCAAGCAGCGGCGCAGAGCTGACCACGTGTGTCTTGGCAGTTGTTGCGGCATGTGCGCTGCTGTAGAGCTGGCGCCATGTGCGACACACAGACGCCACTGGCGCATAGTGCCGCCCGCCCACGTGCTGCTGCAGTATGATGGCCCACAGGACAGCAGACAGAGCAGCTGCACCTGCAGGCAAGGGAAAAAACAGATGGTAGCACAGCCATGTATGGTTTGCAACCGACAAAAAGTGGTGCAATATGCATCCACAGGTGGTGGCGTGTCTGCTCGCCAAATACTGACAGCCCTGCATAACACATACTTGATGTTGACCATGACCTATGACTGTGCATTGTGACGCTCAAGTGCCCTTTTGGGTGGGCTCAAGCACCGTCTACCTGTCAGACATGTGGTGGCACCTCGGGTGTATTGCAGAGTAAACCAAGCAGGGCAAGAACTCAAGACGCATAAAACGTCTATCATAATGTTTGGCAACCTTGGTCGTGCGTACGGTCTACTCCCAGATTAGGACGTCCATGAATGGGGAGTTTTTTTATTTAATGGGCAACAGTAACTACTCACTCCCCGTTTCAATAGCCATCCATAATTATGCCCCCCCCCAAAAAAAAACTGGTGCTTCCCAGTTACTTCACCCCCTCTTTACCGCCCCCACCTTATGTCTTGCCGCCCCCGCCACATCAAGCACGGCCAGCACAGCCTGCTTCTGGGAAGCCATGTATTGTTTAGGCACAGCAAGAAGACGCATCTACATTTACTTCAAGAAGTATCATTATGTTTGGCAACCTCAGTCGTGTGTACCGTCTATTCCCAGATTACACCTCCATTGATAGGGAGGGTTTAAATTTTAAATGGGCAACAGCAACTATTCACTCCCCCTTTTACTAGCCATCCACAAGTATGCCCCCCCCCCCACCCCACCCCTTGAACTGGTGCTTCCCAATTACTTCACCCCCTCTTTACACTGCCCCCACCTCTTCAGGCTGTCTTGCCCGCCCGCCCCCACATCCAGCACGGCCATCACAGCCCGTTTGTGGGGGACCTTGTATTGTTTACCACCGGTAGTGCCGCAGGGGCTGCAGGCAGCGGTGAATTGTCGGAGCTGGCAGGCGCAGCAGCATTGGCGGCAGCAGCATGGGCGGCAGCGGCAGTGTCTGGCCCCTCTCATGAGAGACCAAGACAGAGCTGTGCACACTGACAGGCTGTGCCGTCGGTGCTGCCCCGCGCCCTACCAAGAGCTGCCCCGACCGCCCTACATCTGCCCCCCCCGCCCTGCTGCTGCCTCCCCCCCCTCCACGGTTGACCCTGGTGCGGCTGGTGCAGCAGCACACGCCGAATTTGCTAAAGCGACAGCAGTCCCCAACAAAGGGTGCTAGTGCTGGCGTAGGCAGCGCCAGGCGGTAGCGCTCTCTCTCTCTGACACAACAAGCATGCTGGTTTGCATGGCTACCGGGCTGCCTTGGCCAAGTGGCAGCAAACCTCTCGGTCGGCTGAGCGCTCTAAATCAGAAACGAAACCGCCAGGAACGTGCTCGGCGACATGGTATCATGGTGCTGCTTGTTGCATGGGGGTTCCCAGAGGCATCTGAGAAGCTTCTCCCTAATCACTTACCCCCCCCTTCCCCTTCATTGCCAGGCCCTACTGATGGAGGGGCGTCTTGGTCACGGAGTACACGGTACATTATTAATACACTTCGAAATACTACTAGTAGTAGTTTGAAGTATATTTATTATCATGTCTGTACACACAGCCCCCCCCACTACCGCCGTGGCGATAATAAGCCCCATGGAGCATTTCAATGTCCTAAAAAGTAAAAGGGGGGTTGATACGTGGCTGTGTACACCCAGTTGAAAGGGTGGGCGGTGTTTTGAATGAGGCTGGGAGAGAATTCAAGTTCACCAGGTGGCCACCTCACTTCACGGGGGTCGCTGCGCTCTAAGCCAAGGTGATTCCTGGCCACCTGTCATATCACACCCGCCCAAGAAAGCCGCTCGTAATATGGCGCTTCTGCCAGCGCTCACACGGGGTGGAGACTGCCACCTCACCTGTCCAATGTAGCGGTACAGTAAAACCTATGGCTCGTGATGACCGTGGCGGAGGGTACACAAATGCCAGGTGCAATGCTGCATGCTTCGTGTACCTGCCAGCACAAATGTTTGGCGTATGGCACTGCGTGTGCGCGTTGCGCGCCAACAGCAGTAGCCAACCCCTGGACACAATTGTGGTGTAAATTTTGGTATGGGCACCAACACAGCGGGCAAACTTCGTTCACCCGCAGTAACGACTAAAAAACGACACCCCCCATGGGTTGTGTATCAACAAGTCTGTGTACCCCCCCCCCTTCCTGAGGTGTTAACTAGCCGTCCCAAATGACTCTCCCCCCCCCCCCTTTATTGACAATCCCTATTCATGGAGGGGGGTCTTGATCTGGAAGTAGACGGTACCACATACTTGTGTGTTTGGAGAGGCGGTCGTCGACGATTTCCCAGTAGCGGTGTTGCACCCTGTCCGAATGGGTTACCTGTGCACCCTCGCTGTTGAAATTGTAAGTGCCATTATGCTATGGCAGGGGCACATACTACTGGGCACACACGGTCTTGATTTCACCTCTGGTTCATGAATCCTATTACTTTTACAACGGTTCTGTACTGTACATACACTGTTTACACTGTACAGTGTAGTGAATGAATGGTGCGCAGAGTTAGAAGATAGTGTTCCGGTGCAGCACCGTGTCTGAATGGGCTGTCTGCGCACAGCCAGTCTACCTCCTGCATTTGTCAGCACGCAGCTGCTGTTGTGGTACGTATTGCTAGGCTATTTTTTAAAACACATCTCTGGCCATTCCTCGAAGTTGGAGACCGTAACCTGGAGCAACCTGCCACCATGTCCGCGTCTTCCACTGGCTCTGGAGCCGGTACTAAAGCACGGTCGTTTGGTGCAGGTGCCTCGCTGCTGCTGCGGCTGCTGCTGGCGCTGACCATAGTCACGAAGCTGCAAACGCTGTTGCTGTCTCACCTGAGGGCGGCTCCTGCTGGCGGGCGGTGTTGGCATCCTGCTGCGGAGGGGTAGCCGGCAATTCATCTGCTCCACCCGACCCCTGGATCCCCTGCTGTTCCTGCTGGTCAGTCATGACGGTGGCGATGTTCGGATGGAAGCCGCCGCCCCCACTCTCAAAGCTCCTGTACCACGAGTGCGCGATGTGTGCGAACCCCAGGGCTAGGGCCTGACACATTTCCTCGAGGACGCTTTTGAGGAAATGGGGGCCTGCTGGGGGGAAAAGAGGAAAAAGAGGAAATGCTTTG